>VMDR010000759.1:155204-179727 GCA_007922815.1 Macrotus californicus | reverse complement strand
GCGTGGATTAGCCCAGGGTTCCAACAAGCTAACACTGCCAGGATCATCGCTGCTGCAGAAACAAATTGGGAACAGAGAACACAGTACACGGAAGATACCTTAAGTTCTCAAATTTAAAGTACTGGAAACACCTTTTTAAAATTTAGGAAAATTTTTCCCTCTCTGGTTTGGTTTAAAAAGAACTTCTTATGTTTTAAGCACAATTTTGTCCTCTAAGATATGCATATAAAATGCCACACGCTGTCTTCACTACAATACCCTAAAGACTTGCAAAGCAAAGGGGTCACCTAAAAATGCCAGAAAAACCTTTTAGATACTTTCAACTACATCGGTTTATTTTGTATCACGAGTATACAATTTTTTTTTAAAGTCATAACTTCAACCATCACCCAGAAAAAAGGAGAAGAGAGAAACTGAACTCGAAAGTGAAAAGATGTTTAACATCCTTTTTTTTTGTTAATTCGAAAGGAAAAACTGATCAAGGGAATCAGGAAGGGGTCCTTTCACTATGAGGCCCGAAGTCCCAAATCTGTAAATGTTCACGTTACAGCTGACTGGCTCGTGTTGAAGAGCCACCATCGGAGAATATGGCCCACGGGCATCAAAAGTGACATGCTGTGCAAACACTGTGCTGAGCCTTTTACAGACCCGTCCTCTCTCCATTTTACAGACAAGAAAACAGAGGGAGGGGCTCACGAGAAAACCATCAAAGGTGAGGCAACGGTGGAGGGTCTGACTGCCCCCGGAGCGCCGACCGAAGAAGTTCACCATCATATTACAGAAGCAGCATTTCCAGAGAGTCCAGGACAGAATCTGACCTCCTGGGGAGGCCTGCATTTTAGAAGAAATATTGTCGGTAAGGAATGACCACAGCACGTGGGGAATGGCTGAGATGGCGGGGGGTGTTTAATCCAGAGAAAAAACAGCAAAGGGAATAAAAAAGATAGGTATGTGCAGGTCCCCCGTGTGTGGCTCCAGGGGAACCAGACAGAACTAGTGAGCAAAAGGCACAGGCCAAGAGACCACCCACTGTGAAAACTTTCTGACCCAGAGGACCACATTATCGATGGAATGGTATCTCCAAACAAATGCACTAAAATGAGTTCGCTCATTCAAGTACCACCATCGTCATTTTTGCCATAGCCACAAACCACCCACATTTTTATCTACTTAGGATTCTTCTGTAAGTGGATCTATATATTTCACTGAAATGAATGTAGCTTCATCTACACAACACTATTCAAGAAACCATGAGGTTCTCTGCTCTCTGGGTTTTTCCCAGAAGCATATTAAAGCAGATGACTATTAAAATAAATATTCATCTGTACAGCCTCTACAATCAATCTCGCACGCCAGCAGTCTTGTGACCACCTCATTTAGAACCACAGACCAGAAAAATTCAAGCCAAACAGAAGGTCATTGACTTTGGAATTGGGTGATTCTGAGTTACAGCGCCTGACTATGCATTTCTTCACCTGCAAGGTGGGGGGCGCTGAGATAGCACCATCTCTGTGAGGGTAGTTGTTAGGAATCCTTTGTTGAAATACACCCAGGACTAACCTCAGTGCCAAGGACCTGGTAGTTGGATACTTCTTCCCATCTCTACTGGTATTTTTCACAATGCTTTGTAGGAAGAGCTCAATTAATGGTCATTGTTAATCCACTGGCTATTATATTGGTTAACATTATAACCGTACGTGATTATAGCTGCTCAGAACCTTGTAGAAGGTTCCCTTCACTGAAAGAAGGGTGAACTAGATGGTCTCTAACCCTTTTTTTTAGCTTGTCTGCAGTTCTAGAGAACCAGTTATGCAGCCCCAGGAAAGCAATTCCCTCTACCCCTCAGAAAACAGACAGTAATACCCCTATGTCAATTAGCATAATCATGTGACATTCAGATCAGCTATTGTAACACACTAAATTATCAAATTTCCCTCTACATTTAAAAATGCCAAAGCCAGTTTTAATTCTATAAAAATAGTCTGCCCCCCCACCACCACCAAACGATAATAATGAGTGATTCCTGCTGCTGTTGGCAAATTCCCGGGGGATAAAAAATGCAGTATACATTAAGAAATCTTCCACACTGAATAACACGTGAAACCAAAGCTCTCAGCAATGGCGTATTTGTATTTAAAATCAGATGACCAGCAACAGCAAAAACAACTCAGCTACCCCTGCTGAAGGAAGCAGGGGAAGCGAAGGAAAAATGATTTGAACAATGAACCTGAGCGAGGAGACCCGAACCCACCTCGGCCCCCACGGGTCCCGGTGGCCACAAGCCATTCCCTCCACACAATCCATCGTCAAAGGACACGGATTTGTCACTCGATGTAGCTCCTAAAGACAAAGTCTACCTGATGCCTAACCCCAGATGATAACTCCTTCAACCTTGGAGGAATAATTAGCTGGCGGGGGGGCTTACTAGGATATTTATGGGAGATAAATACCACTTTGGGAACAGTACTTTGGAATGACTCAAGAAATGACTTTCATTCACGACTTTAACGAAACAGCATTTCTGCTACAGCGCTGACTTTCGACCGAGAACCGATGCTCCAACCGAGGTGCAATTCCGGTGGGCATCATAAACGGCAGTCTCGGTCCAGACTCGAGTGCTGTGCAGTCACACTGCATTTCCTACCATCAGCAGGCAACACCACGTTCCACATAAACAAATTCATTGGCGGTGCACTTTCTATCACAGCCTTTTGGAATCAATCTCAGCTGGCGACACCTCTTTTGCACCTAGTGTGATGACTTCAAGGTTGGGTTCAAGAATCAGGTCCCCTTCAAAGCTGTCCCGGCCTCCCCCCTGGGCAGATGTGGGATGTGAAGGAGAGCAAAAAGAACAGCAGCTCTCAGATATGCCAGGTGGAACGCACTCTGCATGGCTCACCCTGGCTCTGTGCACCCCTGCTTGGGCTCTCCCTCCCACCTCACCTCTGACCACCCAGGTCTCACCTCCAAGTTCAAACGCCCTGCACACGAGGTCCATGTCTCATCTCCAAGTACAAACTCTCTACACACAAGGTCCACGTCTTCTCATCTAACTGTTCCTAGCAACCTGCATGCTTCCTAATCTGTGCCAGCTGACTCATAAATGTTTATTCAGTGCTCTGGCTGCCTGGGGCAGGCCATTTATTCAATCAATAATCAATCTAGCCATCACTCACATGTCTATCTCAATGTGCTGCCTCTCCAAATGAGGAATAGAGAAATGATAGAACCCTGTGTGTATCACACTGTCTCATGTTTCTGAACTGAGTACTCTGGTTTAATGCAATTACCCTGGTCATCACTCAATCTTCTGAGGATGCCCACTCATTTTATTAGCAGCCAGGACACACTGTGCTGGATTAATGTCTCGTAGGCCTGTTGAGATATGAGCCTTCTGCAGTCTCATTAAAAACTAAGCACCTAAGCCCTTCTGCCCCCCACCCCCCCAGGAGCTACAGAATGGTTTAAAGCACATGCTCCTCCTATTCCCAGTTTCTCCCATCTCCACCCTGGCTCTCTGTTCTATTCCACAGGCCTCTCTGAGCTGCTGTGGGAGAGGAAACCAGTTGGATCCGTCTTTCAAACATAAATTAAAAGACGCTCCTCTGAAGAAAACATTAATGCATGCTTTGGGGAACGTCTATTTTCTCTGCTTGTTCCGATTTCTTTTTCCTGTGGTTTGCCCCTCGGTGCAGAGCTGCGGTTTGGATGATCGTTGTTGCCTAACAGCGCGATCCTGAACGAGAGCTCGGAGACTCCTAGGATAACGTTGCCCAAGTTCCACATGGACTCACAGTCAGAGGGCCCTCCCCTGCAGCCTGAAGTTTTCTTTCCTGGACAAGAGGACATGGAGAGTGAAAGCAGATCCCATGAACACGTCTTCCCGGAGCCCTCCGAGTAGGAACTTTCTAAGTACAAGCCCGAGTCCCGCAATGAGGAAGTCATCCGCACTGTGGGCTAAGTGTCAATTTGGCATTCCTTTCCTTCCCCCTGTTGTCTGTGGAGTGGTGTCTCCTCCAGGTCAGCGAGGAAGATACCAGGGGGTAAGGATCTGGATGTAATTGCCCCAGGGCAGAGGAAGAGGTGGGTTTTACCACAGAAAAGGAATTCTTCCAGGAGGCCCCTTAATCCCCTCTCTCTCTGGAAGACAGAAACACAAGAGAGGTGGAAAAAAGAAAATCATTCTACTTCCTTCTTCTCTATACCCCCACCACAAGATTCAGATGTTCGGAACGAAACTGAAGATTTGCATTATTCTCTCTCTGCCTGAAGCCAATTCCCTTTTTAATTATGACCCTGGAAGGTGCCCACAGCTATGTCGAAAACTATCTGTCAGCCACACAGCTGGAGGATTCACATAAAACCAGCCCCTGGCTCGTTCCCCAGGAGACAGGTTACAGCGGAGACAGAAGATTCGGGTTCAAGGGCAGGCTCTTCCTCAGCTTCACCACGTGCCCTGGAGTAGACTTAACACCTGAGCTTCTGTCCTACCACCTGCAGGACGACGGCAGGGGGCCCAGTAGTGTAATTATATATGTAATGACACCTGTGTATAAATGCATAAGGGTTCCAAATGGATAGTCAGGAGGGCATGTCCTGCTAACAGTCTGGTCGAACTCAAGTGGTGAGGGTGGAGTCGGGGGGGTGGGCAGAGGGTTCTCTCACTGTCTGCTTTTACACATCCGTATTATTTCCGTTGTTCCTGCAGTAGTTATTGCTTCTGAATTTTTAAGAGAATTTTTTCAAAAAAAAAAAAAGAGAAGAGGTTTCTATTTTTGAGAAGTAAAATAAGGGTGATAACTCCTGATCCTGCCTGCTAATATGGAGTCCAGTTTGGTCCAGCGGTTAAACACCAAGACATTGAAGCTCGACCACCTAGATTCAAATCCCAGTCCTCTGTTTGGCAAATGTGTGGCCCAGGGGTGCCTTTTAACCTCTCGTTGCCTCCGTTCCCCTCTCTACTGAACAGGGGTGATAACAGCACACTGGAGTGGTGTGAGGGTTCAAGTTAGAATGCACAGAGCTCTTGAATCATAGTGAGTCTGCCACTATTACTGTTTATAAAAGAAGGCATAAGCATACTTTGTAATCTGTGATGGGCTTTATACACACGGATCACACCGTCACAGCATCACAGGAAGAGGCTTACTCTAAGAAATTTTAGAACCTGATAGAAGAGATACAACTTACAAACAGGGAAAAGCTTAAACAGATGTTTCCATAGCTTGGAAATGCAAATCTGTGTAATGGAGGGAAAGCTGACAGCACCACAGGTGAGAGGATGAAGACAAAAAGAATGCAGAGTAGGGCACGGGACCCTGGAAGGGACCCCTCTCCAGGAGGGGCACGTGTGGACTGGGAGAAGCAGGTCCGAGGTCCACCCAGGGCAGGGGGAGAAGGCCTCCTCTAAACTCTTCTAAACTGGCTGCCGAGCAGGTTCATTCTCTGCCCCTTGCTCCGCAGGAAAACATTCTGAACTTCCTGGAGGGGCTCAGGGGGCCTCACCTGACCAGGCAATGCCCAGGTAGTGACCCAGGCTGGGGGCGACTGCCCCCCGCAAGCCACAACTCCCGCTGGGCTGTGGCCCAGTCTCTGCCTCTCCACCCAGGCCCCTCAGCGTCCTCCTCACAAAGTTCCAACCTTTCTCACTTTCTACACTCACTCCCCCGGCCCTGAGGAAAAGAGATCGTCAGTTCCCAGGGGAGGGGCTGTGACAATGTCAGGGTTCAAGGACCTTCACCTACCCCGCCCCCAATAAAGGGGAAAGAGGACTCACTTGTGCCACAGTCATTCAAAACAAAAGGGGTGAATGGGTGAGAGGAAGAGCCCATATGCTTTGTGGGACAATCACACGTAGCAACTAAGAACAGAAGGAAACACAAGCTGGGAACGGCGTTTAAAAGGCCCGGGCAGGTGGTTTTTTAGTCACCTCTGAAACTGAAAGTGAACTTCATGCACCCACTGAGGAGCTGGCCTTTCAAGAAGAAAAAAAATGAACTCTTAGGCAGGAAAAAAATCACTGAGAATGAAAACTAAAGCCAAATCATAAGCTCCTTAAAAAAAAAAAAGGAAAGAAAACACACACATAAGCTGAGAATTTTGTACAACAAATGCCAGATTTTTAACTTGGGAGAAAAACAGAAGCCTTTGGGTAAAATAAACAGAAGGGGGAAAAAGTTCCCCTAGCATAAACCAAGGGGAACCTCCTTCCTGTGGATCAAGTTCTGACCTTTATGTGAACTTCAAATAACTAACTCATGATTTCGCAAAGCAAGAGGAATGGCAAGCATTTTGAATGTTGCTAAAAATCTTAGTTCTTCTCTGGCTTTTTGTTAGGCAGCCAAGTGTATCGGTCAGAGCAAAAGTAGCTAAAAAATGTGCACTTGCCTCCGTCGGGAAAGACTGGTGTGGGATCACAAGCAGCCGCCCCCTGGCAGCCTGTCCCGGATGGTGCCCAGTGTACAAATGCCAGTACTTTCAATGGAAAACAGCAAGGAAGGCCCATTTACTTCCATGACTCATGCTACAAATTTGTACTGAGCACCTACTGTGTGTCAGTCACTCTCTCGTTGCGGGGCTAACCTCTCCAAAGTTGGATTTTTAAATAAAGGTATCAGCCCTGGCTGGTGTGGCTCAGTGGATTGAGTGCCAGCCTGTGAACCAAAGGGTCTCCAGTTTGATTCCCAGCCAGGACACATGCCTGGGTTGTGGGCCAAGTCCCCAGTAGGGGGGGCGCGTGAGAGGCAACCACACATTCATGCTTCTCTCCCTCTCTTCCTCCCTCCCTTCCCCGCTCTCTAAAAATAAATAAATAAAATATTTGATAAATAAATTATTAAGGTATCAGTTCTCTGTTTTGCACAATGGAAATGACATCGCCCCACACCCTCATTCGTGCCTGTACGTCTGCTCTTCCCTGGCTCCTCCGCCTGCCTGCTAGAAGCCAGGACATCCTGCCCAGCCCTTGCCGCTGCCTCCATCCAGGTATGGGCAACCTGCCTGGGGACAAATCTCAGCCCCAGGCCAGTGAGGAGCGGCTCTGTGGAGGGGTGTGCTGTTGGCAGAGTTGGCAGGGAGGGGTTGGTTTCAGGAGAGAACATGAGAAAGTGCTTCAGGAACAGAGCTGTTCCAGGACAGAGCGGCCTGCTCCCCGGTGCGCCCCCAGCCCCTTGCCCATCTCTCACGGGCTTCTTCTGTCTCCCTATCACCCAGCATGTAGACAAAAGGGGACCGACAGCTGTTGAACTCACTGCCAACGTCCGTGACAACGAAGATACAGCGATGGAGCGCAAACACAGGCCCGGCACTTTTCTAAACAAGCTGGTGCCCTTGTGATCCTCATCTGCCCACTAAGAAGACCAAGATGAAGAAAGAATAAGGAACATGTCCTAGGTCACACGGCACAGAGTGTTTTCCATCAATTCTGTAAAGCATTTGGCCTGTAGTAATGAGAAAGGAATTCATCTTCCTCAAATGACAAGTGTCCCAGAGGCAGGCAGCCCAGGCCCCTTCCTGCTCACCTCCCTCAGGACAGGACTGGCACCTTTTTGTTTGTGAGAGGAGGCATACCTATGGGGTGAAGGATACAAATTCTGGTTCCAGGGTCCCAGCTCTGCCACTTAGTGTGAGGTCCCGGGAGGGTCCCCTGTCCCTCCTCAACCTCAGTTCCCCACTCTGTCCCCTAGAAGGCATTACATTACCCATCTCAAGTGAGTGGATAAAAGGGGCTCAGACAGGTGCTTGACACACGGATGCACTTAGTATTTATTATTATTATTATTGTTGTTGTTGTTACTAGCATCAGCATTACCGCTGCATCTTCAGCCACAGCACCCACACTCTAGTCAGAAGGGCACAGAAGACCAAACCAGAGTCAATCCCCAGGGACAGAGCTTTCCCGGAGCCCCACCCAGTGACGACATTCAACCGTTTGCCAGAACCAAGGCACGTGGCCACTCCTGTGCTCCAGGGAGACTGGGAGAAGCAAGGAAGGAGAGGGGACCCTGAGAGTTGAGAAGGAAACCAGCGTTGTCCCCCAAGGGATTGAGCCTGGATGGGCCCCAGGCAGCCCCAGCACATGCCCCCGCAGAGGAGGCTGCTTGGGGCAGGTCACACAGGAAGCAGCCCCCATCCGGGGCTCTCAAAGAAGCCATGAGTCACACAGCACTCCAAGCCCCTTTGGCTGCCACTGTTCTGTAAAAGTGGGGATGAGGAAGAAGGGCAGGGCGTTTTCCTCCTTGTCACACAGCCAGGGGCCGCCAGGAGCACAGAGCTGAGGAATCCCCAGGGATGCGTTTCCTAGCCTGTTTGTGGAGGTGGTGGCCCTACTAGAAACAATAAAAAGCTTCAGAGCCTCTTCCAGACTCCCTAAAATGAGCAGGAGCCCCTAACAGCTCCCTGGCTTCTGACCTCTCCTTCGGTCCTGCGCCCTTCCCAGTTTGTGGGTGGCGAACGCAGGTTTGTTTGTGCAACAGGCTGGTTGATTCTGTTGTTTGTGTGGCAACAGGAGTGTGGATCCTTTTTAAAAGCAGCTCCAATAAGTTACTGAGCTCACAGGAGCTCAGTCTGTTTGCAGTACACCAGACGTGCCTTGGTGGAGGGGAGTTTTCGTGGTGCCGGCTTCCTGGTTATAAACAGGACTTGTCAAACATGTTTTATTTTTTTTTTAAGGTAAAACTGCATTCAAATGTTGTTTTGTTAATCCACCTCTTAAATGCTCAGTAATCCTAGGGCCCCATCATTTATTTCTAACAGCAAAAATCTACTTCCCGATGGAGAAAGACAAAATCAGCATATCTCCACTTTTGAAAGCCTGATGTGTGACCGTGAACCCCAAAAGCAAGGTCACTGGAGGTCGACCATTCTGTTCATCGGGGATGTCTTCACCTCACAAAACATCCCTCCCACAGAGATTTCCTAGAAACCCTTGGCCATAAATGCCCCCCAGGAACCAGGTGCAGGGTTCCTTCACGGCCTCTACCTAGATCTCAACAGCGCGTCAAGGTCCTGGTTCTGACTCGGTTAGCCTGATGGAGGAGGAAGGCGTGGACATGAAGGGCACAGGCCCTGGGAGCTGACGCCCTGGGCTGACACAGCTTCACCACGTGCCATGTCAGTCAGTTACTGATCCTTTCCTTGTCACAGGTTCTCACCGGGTTCTCACCTGTAAAACGGAGGTGATAATAGCGGCAGCCTTTGTCACATGGTTCCAGGAAGCCCTCGGGCAGTGCCAGCATATCCTGAGAGCTCTGGAGTGCAGAGACCCCAACCACAGCCCCATGACAGGTTGGGGTGGGGGGCAGTGGGCGTGTCCTGCTCTCCCCACATGCACACGGCCCAATCTCTGCTATGTGTCACCGGGCCATATTCCGGACCCGCTGCCCTGGAGGCTGGGGATGCATCTGTTGGGGATACAAAACAGATCGGCCTACATTCTAATTCAGGGAGGGCCTCAGCAGTGCAGTGAGGGTTGCAGGTGCTATGGGTGCCAGCGGAGCGGGTGGGGGAGAGCAAGAATACCCTGTGCTGCTGTCAACGGGACGTCAGGGCAGGCCTTGTTGGAAACTGGAGCAGGTGAGGGAGAAGTTCGAGCAACCTGTGGAGAGAGTGTATTTATTCTGAGCAGGAAGAACGTCACGCAAAGCCCTAGCACAGGTGTGTGTGGCTGCGCAGAGCAGACAGTGGAAAGAGAGGAGCTGAGGGGGTCAGGGAGCTGGTCGGGGGGCGATGTACAAGCCTTTGCGAGGGCCTGGCCTTCTCCTGGGTCAAACCAGGAATCACTGCGGGGTTTGGAGCAGAGGAAGGCTAGGAACTGACTGCAGATTTTTATTTTTTATCCTCACCCAAGAATATTATTCCATTGCTTTTAGAGAGAGGGAGGGGGGGAGAGAGAGAAAAAAAAAAACATTGATGTGAAAGAGGAACATCGATTGGTTGCCTCCCACAGGCACCCAGACGGGATTGAACCCACAACCCTTCCTCACGGGACAACGCTCCAGCCAACTGAGCCTCACCAGCCAGGGCCTGGCTTGGGATTGTTAAAAGGCTGCCTGGTTGAGCCTGAAGGGGGAAAGAGGTGGAATGAGGAGAGCAGTGTGCAGGCCTCACAATCACCTGGGAGAGAGACAATGGTGGCTGGACTGGGACCAGCCGAGTCACCAGAAAGGTGTGAGAGGGGGGTTGATTCTGGATCTGCTTTGAGCAGAGCCCACACCCCTGCAGGCAGATGGACTCAGGGTTTGGGGGAAGGGGCGGAGTCACGTGGGCATCAACAGGTAGATGACGCAGCCACCCCGGGCTGTGCCAGGGAAACTGGGGAGAACCATGAGCAGCGGCAGGGGTTTCTTTCAGCGGGGGTGGGGGGAGATATTTCTTTAAACAGTAATTGTGGCCAGCATGCTTCTTCCGAAATTCTGGTTTCCAAAAAGAAAAGTTTTCCTTTGAAACTCCTGTCTTCCATCTGCATCTCCACCCAGCTCTTAAAGTCATTCATCTCCCCGGGGGGGTCTGCTCCTCCCCCCAGGAGCTTCCTGGGGGGCTGCAGCTGGCACCACATGCCACCCCACCAATCGGTGTGAGGAGGCCTCTGGTGCTCGAGGCCACATGTGACTGAGAGGGTGCATCCGTCTACTGCTGGGTTCCTATCAGGAAGTCCCTGCTGTCCCACACCTAAACCACACCCTCCCACCAAGCCTTTACCAAGAATAAAGGTGATATTTTGATCTCTACCTTCCCGACTCGGTGCCTCTCTTTTAAATGGTTGAAAAATCTGAAAAACAGGCATTTACACCCCAACAATAAGAACCGCAGGGCAGTTAAAATGACAACTAACTTCTGTTGAGAAGTTCTGTTGCATTTTCCAGCTCACTGGAACCTCAGAACAACCCCTCCCGTGGTCAGATAACGAGCCAATGATTCCTAAGCACCTACCACGAAGCACCCACAATTAAGCACCATCTGAGGCAAGGAAGGGGAGGGGGAGGGCTCATCGTGGCCACCACCGCACAGTTGAGAAGGTGACTCAGAAAAGAGAGAGAGAGAGAGAGAAGGCAACTGAGAGAGCTAAACACTGCAACAGGCGTGCAACCCACGTCTTCTGATGCTCAGGTCCCTGCTCTTTTGGTGCTTTTGAGCTGGGTGACTTTGGGCAAGTTACTTAACCTCTCTGTGCCTGAGTCTGATGATCTATGAAACAGAGAGCATGACAGCACCTACCTTGTGGGGCTATCATGAGGACTGAGGGAGTTCACTGATGTACTTGGAAGAACCACTGACACACAGCGAGCACTCGGTAACTGCCATCCTCACTATTACTATTATTATCATCATCATCATCGTCGTCATCATCATTATCACCACACCAAGCAGCACTGCTAATTAGGATAAGTGCCATTACTACACACTTAGTCGGTGCTGATAATTGTTCACTAAGTGCTTTACATTCAGTAACTCGCTGAAGCCCCACGAGCTGTGGCTTCTGTCCCCAGTTCACACTCAGGCATCTGAAACTGACATTACGGTGAGGCGGACTGGCTGGAGCCCTCAGAATGCTAGGTGACAAAGACAGACACTGAACTGAGGTCTCACCAGTTCCTCGTCGGAAATATATTTACCACATAAAATAAAGCAACAACAATGCTGCTGACTTCTACACAAATGTTTCCTAGACACACAGAATCAAGGGCGTCTCCCTGATCCATAAAGCTCCTTTGCAGGCACCTTAGCCCAAAAGTACAAAGGGAAGAAAAAGCCCCACAATTCATGTGAATTTCATCCACCGTGTGTGATGCTCATCACCCCAGCCACAACCGAAAACCCCACTTCCTCCCCAGAACACATCCCGGGGAGCGAAAGTCAACATCCACCTCCTGCTCCTCCGAGCACACCTTGGATACTGGCCCCTGCATGCCAGCAAGTAACCGAGCTGCAAAAACATTCTCCCAACACCTAGAAAGGGTCAGGGTGCCTTGGACTGAAACACACTGTCTTCAGCACTATTCCCCCACGAGCTGAGCTGAGCCAAACAAGCCAGCGGCGTCCTGTTGGGTCCTGACATCAGCATCACAGACCCCAGACAAGCTGGCCCCAGTGGCCTTTTCTGGACCTGACTTTATCACCTGACCCTGAGGCCTTCCACCAAGGGGAAGGGGACCCTCATGCCCAGGCCTGCACGTGGACTGGTACAAGGGGCATCTGTCAGTAGGCCTTGGAAGCCAACCGCCTGGAAATACACAGCCTAAGGGCCCACTGAGGACCTGGGGTAGGGGTGGCGCTGCTCTTCACATGTCGTCAGGAGGCCAGCCCTCAAGGCCAGAATCCATCAGAAACATTCTAGAGAGGATGTGACCATCACTCCTGTGCGGGGAAGAGGGGGAAGGAACAGAGGTCAAGAAAGAAAAGCAAGATCGTGGTTGACGATGGCGGGACACTTGGGGCCTCTCACACTCCAAGACTCACTCACCGCTGTATCAAGAGCTCCTGCTGGCCTGCAATCAGACAGGCAAAAATGTAGCCCACTGCCCCCACAGAACCCGGAGTCCATAACAGGCCAGTCCTGACCACTCTGGGCGTATCTGCTGAATGCCCACCGCATGTCCAGTACCATGCTAGGGGCTTTCTGAAAAAAAAAAAAGGGATATTTCCCATAAGGATATAATTTCCTACTTCTCTTGGGGAACAAAATCAGAAGCTCAAGGAACTCTGGGTCACTTTCTCACGTGAGCACAAGGGCTGGGACTGCGTAGTGGCCGCCCTCTGGGAGGCCTGACGCCTCCAGCTTAACACTGGGGTCTGTGTGGCTGCCAGGCCCCCAGAGGCCAGTGGCCCAGGCATCTGTGAAGTGCTATGAGATGGCGGAGCTGCTCAGCCACCACTCGCTCTACAGTCCTGCCAAGTCTTTGCAGGCCAAGTCCATTGCGCTGTAAGACTTTCGGTGCCACTTCCCTGGTGGGGAGTGAGAGGGGGTGACATGGAGGCCACATCGTTGATGACAGTAATGTGAAGCTAGCCTTCTGGGTACACATGCCTGATACCTGCCCCGGGCTCTTCTCCCTGCCCTGAGTCCATTTGTCCCACCTTTTAAGATCTGGGCTCCCCCTGATTCAGTTGCACCCTCACCCCCCAGAAGTCTCAATAAAGAAATGCAGGCAGGAGACCTCCAGCCCCACCTGGACACCAAGGCTCTTCCACCACCCAGAGGGCACAAGCCCACTTTGCGTAGGGTAGAGGTGCCTGGCGGACCTCGTTGTCACAGCTATGGCACTGACCCAAGGGCTGTAATGGTGAGCGCTTCCATTCTAGCACGAAACCAGGGGAGAATGAGGCCACCCATGGCTCCAAAGGATGTCAGCACTTCCAGACATTCTGGCAGGGAAAAAGATCATGATTAATGAGAGAGAGCGGCAAGTGCCTGTCCCAAGGGAACCATATTCCCCCATTTCAAGAACCTGAAAAGTCTCTGTCTCTGTTCCCAGCGCACTCACAGCTGAATCGTGACTCCACTGCGTCAGAAGCCAAGAATGAGCACTAAGCCAAGCATCGTTGGAGACATGCTCTCACACCTCTTTCTAAACTCAGCCACACCCAGGGGCAAGCCTACAGGCAATTCTAGACCCCAGAGAGACTGCACAGGATGGCACCCTGCCCTGAGGAAGCACAGACGCTTCACCTTCACACCTGGCTAAGTACCAGCATCACCTCTGTCATTACTAGCAAAGCGCTAGCGTTCACGGAGTGCTCGCTACATCTCAACTACTGTGTTATATGTGTCTTCTCATTATCACATTTCGGGGCACCTATTACCTGCCCATTTAACAGAGGAGAAAACTGAGACTTGGCAGCGTTAAAGTAACCTGCCCAGAGTCAAAGAGGGAACTGAGAGTCAAACCCAGGACGCTGACTCCTGAACCCACGCTGGAAATGCAAGGGAAGCATCATTTCCCGATTTCTAGATGAGGAAGCTGAGCCTCAGAAAGTTTACGAATGAAAGACATGTCGTCACTCAGGAAATTCCAAGGCATTTTGAAACTCTGGGCCAGGAACCAGGGACAAAGAATAGCTGTGTTCTTTACAATGTCACACTAAACAAATATTCTGAGCACTTATGTTGGGCCAGGTACTATGCTGGGCTTTGGAGAATAATCTACACTTCCAATGGTTCTCATTAAACTGCAGCCTGGAAGACAGCATCATATTCAGGCCACGGACCAGGACCACCACCCTTTCATCAGCATCGTGACCACCCACCGAGAACCCTGTCTCAGGGGGTTTGAGAACCACAACTTGTTTGAGCTGCAAAGCACCCTAGAACCCAGGGAAACAACTCCACCCCTTTAGAGGGGAGGAAACCAAGAGGCAAATGACCAAGGATCAAATTCAACCCGTGACACACATCATGACTGCCATGTGAGACTACTGCCATTCACCGTGTGCCACGGGGTCAGAGACATCGGTACCTGCGCCAAAGGTAGGAGGTACACAGGTACCGTCCTTGCGATTGAGGGTCTGTTCATCTGTCCTTCGCTGCCCACCTCCTATAACAGCCCTCAGAGTTGGCTTGGAAGATGAACGGGACATCGCAGGGCGAGCTGGTCTGAGGAACACATTCCGAGCGCAGGTTTCCCTTCTCTCCTCCCTTCTACCCAAGTCAGTCAGCTCTCTTACCACCCCTGGAGGAAAGGTCCTAAAAACTTTGGCAAGTCCACTCTACTCAATATTTGAGGCAAGGGCATCCTACTAGCTGCTGAGCAGACAGAGCTGGTTTTATGTGACGTCTGAACACCTAACTTGAATGGGAGAAAAAAGGTGGGAAATTTGGTGCCAAAGGCATGCTGTGCTCTCTGAACATAGGGAAGAGAGATGGATGAAGGTGAGGAGTCCTAGCACAACCCGCTTTTCCTAGGTGCTGAGCCCTTGGCTAGTCTAAAGGCCAAGGGGAAAAAGTCCATGAAATTTGTGCCAGACAAGACAGCTAGGAAGAGGCTTCTCTCCCGAGCCCGCTTCTTTCCACTCCCTCCTGCTGCCTCCCCCGAAACCTGAGTTTTCTTCACGGCAGCAGGGCAACTCCATCTCAGCACTGAGGGCCCCTGGGGTGGGAGAACCCGCTGTTGTGAGGAGCTGTCCAATGCATTGTGGGGCTCTCACCAGCACCCCTGGCCTCTACCCATTAAATGCCCATGGCACCCTTGGAATCTTCTGACACCCAGGCATGGCATCTAAAATGTCTCCTGATTTTGCCAAATGTCCCACAGTGGGCAAACCACCCCCCGACCCCTGCCCAGTGGTGAACCACACAGGATACCAACAGCAGAGACCAGCACCATGCGGCAGAAGAGGCACAGACCAGAGGAGCCCTGGGTATGAGCCTGGCCTTAATCCCCAGCCCTACCCCTTAGCAGGTGCCTTGGTCTCCTCCTTTGAAAGACACGAGTGATCCTGCATCTCCCTCACCGGACTGATGTGCAGAGTCAGTGAGACTAGTTATGCAAAGCAGCTAGGTCCGTGACAGCACAGGCAGCGCTCACTGCTCTCAGTGGTGGCTGGCGTCATGAGGACAGTTGAGTCCCACCTCACAGTGACCTGGAAAACCAGTGTGAACCAGGAGCAGGCTCTTCTTCCATATTTACAGATAAATGTGATCATCAGAAACACCACTTTCCTCGTGCCATGGGAGAGAGGAAAATATGAATAAGTGACTTTGTCTAAACCAGAAAAGGAGGGAGGGAAGGGAAAGAAGGAAGGAAGGAGGGAGAGGGAAAGAGGAAGGAAGGAAGGAAACCACAAGCAGCTTAGCCTGGAAGTCAAGTGTAAGAATCTTCCAGCTCAGGCCGGGATCCCATTGGCTCATCACACAACCTTGAGGTTGTGAGTCAGTGAGCACACATTCACACACGTTTGTACACACTCACACACACACACCCCTAGCCCCAGAACCGCACTGCAGTGACAGCCTTTATAATTATGAAACATCAGAAACAACTAAATGCTGGACAGCAGACTATTTAATGTGTTGCCGCGGACACTGGAATATTACGTAGCTAACAAATGGGGCTGTAAAAGAACAATTATCGACATGAGAAAGTGCCCTCAATAAGATACCAGCTGAGGCAGACCAGACACACAAAGTTCTACGTGCAACATGATCAGTCTGGTAACACGTATTCTGGGGAAAAAGTCGCAAGAGAATAGAGTCAAAGGTTAGCAATGTTGACCTCTGGTTAGCAGAATAAGGGATTTTCATTTCTTCTTTGTACTTCCCTTCCCCTCCGCAGTTCTCCATCTGCAGTGCCCACCGGCGGCGGGAAAGCCTGATGGGTCGGTGCAGCTTGCAGGTCCACACTCTCCTGCCAGCTCTGCAACCCTGCACCAGGTGTTTAACTTCCTCCTCCCCACCCCCCACCCCCCACCCCCCGTTAATAACACTACTACTAATAGCAGGGACTCTGAATGGTAGCTATTATTATTACCTTTATGACTAGAGGAGGGAGGTAAGCCCTGGGAATAAAAAGAACAGACCCCGGGGGAGAAAAGGAGGTGTTCGGTTACTGAGCTGTCGCCCCGGCCCCGGCAGGAGCTCCACCACCACTGCAAGAAAACAGAAACAAACGTCCACCCGGCACCTTTGCAAAGCTCCTCGGTCAGAGCTACCAAGATTGACAAGTGAACCACTTCCTGAAAACCAGCCGTGCTCACGAGACACCCTGCACAGAGGAGCCCTGGAATGTCCCCCCAGAGGTTGCCTCATAGAAAGGGGCACCCCACACCTCGGCTCAGACTTCTGTTGCTGAAAACATGCATGTAAAGGGACATTGCACACCGAGCCCCACTTACGACATAACAAGTGGGAACTCTGGGAGGTAGAAGAGGGTACGGTGAGGTGGGGGGAGGGTAAGTGGTGACGGAAGGAGACTTGACTTGGGGTGGTGTACACACAGTACAATACACAGATGATGTGTTATGGAAGCGTATACCTGAAACCTATATAATTTTATTAACCAATGTCACCCCAATAAATTCAATTAAAAAAAGAGGGAGCTCTGTTTCACAGAATCAAAAAAAAAAAACGAATTTATAATCTGGTTGTATCATTAGGGAAAAAATTTCCTAATTTTACTGTTCTATTTGAGTGTTTTATAAATTGGGTTTTCTCACTGCAAGGCATCTTGGCGAATTGCACCGAATGTTTAATTAGCTCTCCAAATAAATTCTCAGAGGCTCCGAAGACAGCCTGGCACACTGCAGGCACCTAAGCACTCGGAGACGTGAACGTGTGAACGAACAGGAACCACAGAGCAGGGGAAAAAGTCACAGTTAACAAAACATGACGCTTCACCAGCCGTGTGTGTGTAAAAACAAACTCACTCGGGCTTGTGTACACTCGGGTTTGTGTACACACACCATGAAACTCACATCTCTCAAACCACGTGACTGGGAGGCTGGGAAACCTGAAAAGCAGGTTCACCAGGGGCCTCCCAGAAAGAGCTGGAAGATTCTGCTCCCTGCCTATTCTCCAAGTGCCAGCGGGCTCAGAGGCGGCCCTTTTCATTTTCACCAGCTTGTTCTCAACAGAACGTGCTTTTAACCACAAAATGCCAATAAATCTGACACTACAGCTTTTCCCCACGAGTTTCTGGTGCGTGGAGACAAACTGTGTTAAGGGGGCTCCACGGCAGGGCCTCCTGGAGGGGGGGGCGGCTCCGCGTCACTTGCATTTCACCTGGAAGGTGATCCCCACAGGTAGCCCGCTGTCGGTCCAGCCCCAAAGGCGGCGCTGCTGCGGCTAAAGCCACAGCTCCAGGTTTTCTCGGGCAGCTCTCGTTTTAAACGGTCTCTACCTTTCTCCATCTCTATGGCTGTACCTCCTGGTTTAGGGATTGAAACGGCTGCCGTAATGCAGAGGTTCTTGGTTGGGTGCAATTTTGTCGTTCCCTCCCATCCAGGGGACATTTGGCAATGTCTGGAGACATTTCTGGGGGTCACAGCTGGGCAAAGCTGGGGGTGTGTGCTGCTGGCATGTGGTGGGGAGGAGCCAGAGATGCTGCCACATGCTAAATGCACAGGAGGGCCTGACCCCCCACCCCCCATGCCAATAGGGTGCCAAGGCAGAGAGGCCCAATCATTACTGGGAAGCTTAAGAGGGGAACGCGGAGGGAGCCCTAAAATAAAGTCCTGCCTCAAGACTGTAAGTGACGGCTGATTCCAAAGTGCAGCCATACCCCTCCTAGGGAAGCCCAGCCCTCCACCACGGGCTACGTGAGCCTGGCCAGTGGGTGACTGTACCCCAGCCTCCAAGTAAAACAGGAACATAAAAATACCTACCTCCCAAGATGTTGGTGAAAACGCTGTGAGGTTATTGCACTAAGGATTCAGAGTGCAACTGTACTTTGTAACCAAAATGCACAAGAGACTAATCAACAAGGTGAGACATCTTTTGGACCCTAACAGCCGTCACTGAGCTATAAACCGAGGAGCAGCCAGCCTGAGGAAGCATGGGCCAGAGACACGTCTTTGCAGAAGCAGGCAGAGCCCCCTGGGGGGCTGCAACCTGGGGCAGCTCAGAATGCTCTAAGAAGAGACACCAACAACTGAGCAGAATTTCTTAGGGTTACCCATATCCCCACGATTGACACAACGAGGGCAATGAATTACCTAGGAAAGGCAGGGAGGAAGGGGGCCCCGGTGCCAGACCACTCCTGGTTTGGCATTTGGCAGAAGACAAACACTAGCAAAGAAAAGGATTAGTCAGGATTGTTCTTCTTTAAAAAAAAAAAAAAAAAAGATTATATTTATCTATTTTTAGAGAGAGGGAAAGGGAAGGAGAAAGAGAGGGAGAGAAACATCAATGTGTGGTTGCCTCTCACGTGCCCCCTACTGGGGACCTGGCCTGCAACCCAGGCATGTGCCCTGACTGGGAAACGAACCAGCAACCCTTTGGTTCGCTGGCCAGCACTCAATCCAGCCAGGGCAGGGTTTCTTCTACAGACCCCCGAGGAAAGAGCAGCGGAGTAAACCACAACCCCTCCCATTTGTCCTATAAATAGGTAACAGCCATAGCTGAAAATGCAGTGCGCAGTGACCTCCATAAGGTAGCCCGAAATGCCCACTCCCTACAAGGCATACCCCAAGAAAGCCGTTAACAACCAGAACCAAATAAAGTTAGTCATAACCAACTTGGGAGGTTCAGAGCCCCCCAGAAGCTCAAAAGGGGTGTGGCCTGCGTGTGCAGTTGGACTTCTGTTTTTAAAGAGAACCACCGAGGCATCTGCCCGAGGCCACGTCATCTTCCCCAACCCCCTGTCACACTCAAGCTCACGTGTGACAAGAGGCCACCGGTGGCTAGATTTGGAATTTCCACACTTCTGTTTTCCAAGAGTTTGAGTGGGTTTAAATGTTAATAAGGGTCAACGTGGGCAACAGATGTGAGGGCTCTGAGAACCTTTGGCCCCAACCCTACCTGGGACAGGAGGGTGAGACATGGCCAAGCCCTGTCTCTACATGCCCCATGGTCCTGAGTCCGGATGACAAGAGGAGACACAGGCTTCACCTTTACTGATGAGCAACTTTAAATCTTTTAAATGTGGAAAAAAACTCAACAGAATGATAACAGAATGACTGATTTTTCTACTGTCAGTTGCTTACTTTTTTATTTTTATGAAAACACATTATTCAGAGGTAGGCAGCATAGGATGATAGAACTCAACCTAGAATCCATTCAAATTCCAGCTCATTTACTGTGCAACCTTGGACAAATCACCCAACCTCTCTGAGCCTAGGTTTACACATATGTAAACTGTGCTAATAATCCATATCGGGGGAAGGGAAGCACACACAGGGAGAAGGGTGGCAACAAGGTACAGTAGGAAGCATTTGAGAACAATGGGTTATAAACCCCAACTCTGTCCCCAGCCCTCAATCCCTGGCTCACCACTTCCTACCAAAACACCATCAGAGACACCTTACTAAGGGGTTCCCATCCCCAAACTCTCAGCTCTCGGAAAACAGGGACCTGTTCAGTTTTTTCAGTAAGCCTGAGTTTTGGCAGGACCAAGTACACAGCAGGCACTCAATAGCTACCTCTTGAATGAAGAGAAGAATAAAAGCAGCCCTGAGCAAAGGGCTCTACGTCTCCATTTCTCTCTCTATAAGACAGAAACGTCTCCCAGCGTGATTATGAAAGCTAAATGAGCTAGTGTCCGGGATGGCGCCCCGGGCAGGGCCCCCGCAGAGGTGCTCATGACGATCCTCCATCATTAGGCTCGAATGAGATCACAAAGGGAAGTAGGCTGTGGAGCGGTTACACACTATACGCCCATAATCAGGTGGCATTTTCATTTTCTGCTCCATTCACAGGCACACATGTAGAACGTACTCCTGCCAGGTGGCCAGCGGCTCGCCCCTGGGGGTTGGCAGGGCGTGGCCTGCAGAACTCAGACCAGGAGGCCATGCAGCCTGAACCACAACCACTGTACTGACCCAAAGAGGGTCTGCAAAGCTGGCTCCACACTCAAACCCCCCACCGGTCTCTCCCCGGGCAGCCAGCAGTTACAAACACAAGGTGGGGAGAGATACGGGAGACAGAGGGATGAGGCGAAAACCAAATCCTCCGAAGAAAAACCCCTGGAGACCCTGAGAGCCGCAAGGGTCTGGGGCACACAGTCCCGAGTTCTGACGTGGGCAGTGACACTCTCACCATCACTCCGCACTAAAGAGTTCTCCTCCTCGGCCCCACGTGACAGAAACCAGAGAAACTTCAATCTCCAAAGGTGTCCAAGGTCGCCAGCTGGGACATGGGGCGGGAGTCAGTAGTGCAGAGAAGTTCTGCCGTGGCCACTGCTCACCAAGGAACCCCAGGCAGCCCCCGAACCTCTCCGGGACCCACTCTACTCAGCTGTCAAAGTAAAGAGGTTACAAGGACGGCTTCCAGGTGGAACTGGTCTGTCTGCATCAGAAGCGACCTACAAAATCCAGACCTCAAGTTAACGGATGGAACCTAGAAGTTGTCTCGTTCTCCCAAAGGACAATCAATCCCACGTCCCAGAACCTGTGGGGAATGTGTCTCAAAGCTGCTGCTCAGAGACCACCCCACTCTCGGGGGGAAGAAATGTTACCCAGGGAGCAGGAAGACGGGGTGACAAAGGGAAGGGGAAAATTCTGGAAGGGGCTGACCTACTGAAAGGGATCATCTCCCACGTCAAAGAAATTCTCAGCAACTACTCACTGAGAACCTACTAGGGCCAGGCTGTCAGGGGCTAGGGTCACAGCGGCAAACAAGACCAGCCCCAGCCACAAAGGCGTCCACTCCGCCTTCAGTCACTGCTCAGACTGGCTGGCCCTGCTCTCCCCTGTAGCTTTGATTGCTGTGGGCCTGACATGCCCTTATCCTCACCCTGGTTTTGAGAGAGTCGTAGAAGGACAGCCAGGCTGGGGACAATGGTTAAGTGCCAACCCCTTTGAGTTCTTACAAAAGCCGCCATTTCCTCATGTATAACGTGAGGCTAGAGAACTACCTGGCCTGGCCTCTGCACCTGAGCAGCGTCTTCTGAAAACCAGAATCCCGCTGACACATAGGAAAGGATTATGCAAATGAGTGATTCCTTGGTCCCCTCACTAGCAAGCTAATATTTCTTTTTCTGTTTGTGACTTTTATTATTTTTTACTTAACTGTATGCATTTTTGGTTTTTAATTTATTTTCCAATTATAGTTGACATATTATATTCTGTTCGGGTATACAACACAGTGACTAGACATTTACATACTTTACAAGGTTATTACCCCCCCGATAAGTCTAGGACCCACTACACATAGTAATTACAACATTACTGACTATATTCCCTATGCTGTACTTTACATTTCCATGACTATTTTACTTTTTAATTAATTTAATTTATTGTTGACACTATTACAGATGGCCCCCACTTCCCCTCAGTCCTTGCCCCCTCCATCCAGCCTGTCGCTGCTCCAGCCTTCACCACACTGTTGGCTGTGACCATGGACTATGCATACATGCATATATGTTCTTTGGCTAATTTCTCCCAGTGCTGTCCACCCCCCCAACACACACACACACACACACACACCCCCTCTGAGGTCTGTCCGTCTGTTCCATGTGTCCACGCTTCTGGTTTATCCCTTAGAGTCATGTCGAAAATCAGGTGCCCCCATCCGACCCCCAGCCTGGTCCCTGGGTGACCCAGCTCTCCTCAGGCCCCCACCAGCCACCAGGCCTGGCCTCAGAGCAGCTGTGAATCTGCCCAACCATACAGTGACCCTCACTAGAGATCACACTTCCCACCGCCCAGCTGGGACCCACCAAGGAAGTCAACCCTACATCCAGCTGGGCAAGAAACCAGTTTGACCTCACCCAAGCAAGAAGCAAATACACCTCAAAATAAACACAAAAGCACAACTGTGGACCTCCCCATCCCAGAAAAGGCAGTGCAGGCCAGGGCCAATGCCCCCAACAGCCTAGCACCCCAAATTCCACCCTTCCCACAGGGCCAGCCACCCCTGTAGGAGGAAGTGAGCCCAGATTCCACTCATCCCCCCAGTAGGAGGAAATGAGCCCAGCACCAGGGAGCCCTCTGAGCAAACTGACCTCCTGCTTCTGGAACTTCCCAGAACATCAAAGCAATAGTGAAGGATTAAGCTTCAGGGGGTGGAGAGAGGCTGAACTATGGCCCACCGGCCCAACAGGGCTTGAAAGCCACTTAGTAGCTGTGAGATACTGTCCCAACCCTCCCTAATTGTCCGCTTCCTCACCCCATGGGATGGTGATGAGGGTTAAGCACGGTGCTAGCAGAGCAGACTCAGGGACACCAGCTTCAGTCACCCACGGCCAAGCCCCTGCAGAGCTCCCAGCCCCAAGTGTCCCCAGGCCCATTTACTGGACCTTGCCAATTGTGAAATATCCCTCTTGGTGGGAGGGGGCTCCAGAAAGGGGGGAAAAAAAGAATTATTCAACCATTTCCCTCCCTGTTCTGCTTCGACCTTCCACAGTGTCGTACAGGTGGTACTTGTTCTAGCCAAGCGAACACTGCACTTTTTCTAAAGACAAGAGAGAAACTGCTGCTCTTCCTGAACTCACTCGGCCACCCTCGGCTCCCACTGTCTTCTAGCCAAGAGGTGCTGGTCTCTCCAGGGCCCTGCCTCAGTCCTTCTGGTCTGAGGAGAACAGTCCTGTTCTTCGGGAAAAGAAAAAGGCCTCAGACTAAAGGTGACCCTATTTATGAACCTCAGGCCAGAAGAGAAGCTTCCACCCCAAAGGGGGCTGATCAAAGGGAGTGAAGACCCTCCTCTGCACTCGCACCAGGTTCCAGGAGACCTCACAGGCCAAGGCTCACTCTGTAGGGGTTTGTTCCAGGCAATCTAGAACAATCTACCAGCTGTGATGCTACAGTTTTATTAAGACTTTTCATACTAAGTCACAAATAAAAAGAAAATCTTGTACGAGACCTTGAGTCTGATGCAAGACCTGGAAAGCGTGGTTCTCTTCTGAGTATCTTTGTGTCCAATGTTTCAGGAAGCCCTGTACCACTCTGTGCACCAGCTCCTCCTGATCAGTCAGTCAATCAATCGCCCCTCCCCCAACAGCCCCTACCCCCCAAGGACACAGAGAGTCAGAATCCAGGGCCCTTATTTATTCTTGTGAACATCTCCAATGTTCTGAGCTGCTGTCCTTTGGTTCTGAACTCCCCCTGCTTCCAGTCCTCAGCCCTGTTTTGATTTGGGAAAAAGGACAGGAAGAAATTTCTGATCATTGGCAGAACATTGATTTCTAGTAAATATACTATGAGTAGTCATGTAACTCAAAATATACTTTTTCAAACTCAAGGACAGAAAGAAAACAGAGAGAAAGAAGAAAAGGCACACTTTCCTTGCCACATAGAAACACCACCAGAAAATCTTTACCTGAATTGCCCCAAAATGAAAAAGCCTATTGGTTCAAACATTAGGCAAATACACCACGTGCAGGCCTCAGTGGAGCAACAATTCAGGATACAGAGTGTTCTATTCATGAGGAAAACATAAGAGAGATGTTTTCTTTGACTATTCAGAGCCTCAGTCAAGTCCTACTGGGCAAATAAAATTCATATGACCAAGAAGACACTGAAGAGACCCCTTTTCCATAATTCCCCCACTCTGCGATGTGCCATCCAGCAGCCCCATGTCCCTCACAAAAAGTGAATTCAGTCTAACAGAGATAGTAGATTCTGAATTATTCAAAGAGATAGTATCTTTATTGATTCAATAAACAAGTCCAACTTGGCCTTCACATAAATGCAAACTACTTGAGAAGGAAATACCATTCCCTCTCTCTCTCCCCCCCCCCCCCCCCCCACCTCAGAAGTTTAGCAACCGGTCGGGACAACTACCTAAAATTCTGTTTGAAAGGCTATCACGGTATCTCCCTGAGTCTCAGGGGTGATGGCTTGCAGCTGCAAATCCAGAAAGTACCTTGAAGTGCTCAGAAGCCCTGGTTTACTCTGGAGCAAAGACTTCTCACCTGAAAACCAGAGAGAAACAGAG
>VMDR010000759.1:0-155104 GCA_007922815.1 Macrotus californicus | reverse complement strand
GGCCTAGTGTCTTCCCTGTGGGGACGGAGTTAGCAATAGCACTAGTATGTATATGGGAGCCCTACGAGGACAGTAGGAAACTCTATAACGCACACGAATGCACACAGTAGGCATCTCATACATGGTAGCCCATGTTATCGTTATTATGCAAACCTGGGAAGGCCTCAGAAGAAGTGCTCACAAGAAATGCTTGCATTTCTACCTCTGCGTTTCACAGGAAGCAAACACATGACTAAGCCTTCACTGAACAGTCACTGAGTTCTCCTGCATGCCAGGCTTGCAGCTGGGAGGTTCAGAACTGAACACAGCAACATGTGCCCTGGGCGGGGGCTCAGATGGTTAGAGCACCATCCCATGCGCCCTGTGGGATTGCTCCCGGGCAGGGCGCATGCCTACATTGTGGGATCAACACCCACGTGGTTGGGGTGCAGGCAGGAGGCAACCGATGGATGTTTCTCTCTCACATCAACATTTTTCTCTCCACCACTCCCTCCCTAAAAATCAATAAAAACGCATCCTCAGGTGAAGATTTTAAAAAAAGACAGCACGATGTGAATGGTCTAGTCAAGGGAGAAACAGAGAAACGGCACAGAACCCACTGGGCCGAATGATGCAACGGCAGGAGGGATACGTGGTAGATCTGACTGGGCACAGATTTCCAAGAGCGGCCAACAGGAACTAGCCAGGTGGAGGAGAAGAGTGACCCGCACCAAGGGGACAGCCACCCAGAGAAGAGAGGGAAAACCATACACACAAAAGCACATGGCGCTGGCCACGGCTGCAGCAAACATCGGTGAAGGACGTGAAATGCTAAAAAGGTGAGCGGCCAACACCCAATCACCCTGAGGCCTCCAGGGGGCCAAAGAGGGATTTTTAGCAGCAGAATGACGTTATCAGACCTGCATTTTGGAAACATGTCTCCTGTTGATGGTAGCAGTACAGGAAATAAATTTGTGGCTAATCACGATGCTGTAAGATCGCATGTCCACTGAACTTGAAAAATAAATTCTAATTAATTAACTTGCGGAGGCTGGGAAAAATAAAGATGAACGAAACCTATGGAATCCCTGTCAAAGCTGTGCATGTAAAGAAACTATCCAAATTTTGCCTCTGGGGAAAGAATGTCTTTCATTCCCCCGCCGTGCACATTTACATCTCCCTGGGCATGCACACACAGCACCTTGGAGGTTTTGTGATAGAGTCCCTGGTGCTGTGCTGTTTGGCAAAGCCTGTGCTCCCTGGAAACTTCCAAAAGAAGCCATGCCTACCAGCAATTTGTCTCCAAAGAAAACAAGTCTGAAACATGTAACTTGGAAAGGCTCAGGGACAGGATGTGTCGGTGATACCGAGAAAGGGGAAAAGGCAGACCCACGAAAACACCTAACTGTTAATGTCAAACTTGACGCTGGAAGCCCTTCAGCCTCCGAAGAGCCAGTTTCCCAATAAAGCTTCAAAAATGAGAGAAAAAGCAGAATTAAGAGGACGTGGACAGCTGGGTAAATTAGCCACATTTGAATCCACTGATTCCATGCCCAGGAGAGAAAAAGAAATGCAGTTGCAAGGCGCAATTCAGAAAGAAAGGGCAGGAAGGGGAAACAGGTTTCCCGGATCAATTCAGTAAGCCAGTACATGTCACACACACACCTCACAGTATTTGTAGCCTCTGGTGAAGGGCAACACAGTTCTGTGCCGTGGCGGCCCTGGAGTCAGATCTGAGGACGTCCCCAGCACTGCCATGTCCTATAGCACCCGGCTTGAGCCATTTTTTAACCTCCATGGGCCACAGTTTTTGACATTGCCTGGACAATAAAACCCAACTCCCTGGGAAGATCAAAGAGATAACAGCTGTAAAGCAGTTAGCACATAGTAAGTGTGCACAAGAGTGAAGGCTGGTCTGAGTGGTCTTACAGATGAAACCCCCACGTAACTGATCAGACACAACCAGAAGCAAAGCTATCCTCCCCAGCGATGCTGGATGGTGGCTGGATGGAGGAAAAGGCAGAGTCCACGTCTCGCGCAGTGAGGTGTTTTTGAGGTTGGCGTATAAGCTGACCATCACCGTTGTGGTCAGGCCTTCCCTCCCCTGAAGTTATTAACCGAGGCTGTGAGCATCCGTTCAACAAGCACTTACTACCTGCAAGGCAGTGTGACGGCCCATTCTGCAACAATGATGGGAAGACCTGTCTTGTCTTCAACGACATGGGTTCATCAGAAGACACGTAGACAAATGACGATACCACCACCTAGGAAACTGTGCCCATGGCGGGTTCAGAGAGCAGCTTAAGGGAACAGGAGGGCAAGAGGCCAATCTTACAGAATTATGTGTCAGGATAGAGGATCTGAACTGAGTCGTGCAAAAACGGGTTGGATTGAGCCACATGGAGATAAGGGAAAGGGCGATCTAGGCAGAGACGGATGGTAATGACTCAGAGGCCAGAAAGGATGGAAAATGAAGAGGGGATGGCAGGCATGGGGACTGTCACATAGGGCTTAAAAGCTAGGAATCGGGACTCCCATCCTTAACTCAGCATTGTGGCACATGCTGCTTACTCCTCAGGCTATCAGCAGTTGTGCTTTGGGACAAGTGGCTTCCACAATAACAACAGGTTTCCTGACCCCGGAGCATCTCTGAGCCTTCAGGAGTTTTAAGGGCCTCAGGAATCTCCGTAGAAGGGAGCTATTCTCCAGCATGTTGACCAAACAGCCCTTTTATCTCCTATTCCTTCCTGGTTCTGGGAGAAGACAGTTTGGAAAAGACCCCTGCATCCTCAGGGCTCTGCTTCAGAAACTCCATGTTACATGACATGAATACAGAAAATACCTTACTACCCTGCCCCCAACTGGTAACCGATGTTTCCAAGTAGGAACTGGGGGAGCTCTGGGCAAGAGGTCTAAGGTGGGCAGATGGAATTACTATGCTGAGCACGGTCTCCAAACTATATTTTACTCTTTCAAATGCAATTTGTGTAACGATGTGGGATTTTTTAACACATGACATTTGCATGTGCTGCACGTGACAACCTGAACTACACCGGGTAAAGGAGCTCACCGGTGCTGCTCCAGAGGACGGTTCACCCCTGTCAAATTTCAAAACAGAAGAAGATGAAGGAAAGCTTTCCAGAGCCAATTCCCCCTGGCCCACGCAGGTGAGAGCAGTGCCCAGTGTCTCTGGGAAGACTCCAAAGTCTGGCAGGTAGAGGGCGGGGAACCAGTAACAGTGGAAGGAACCCTGGGCTTGGAGGCAGGCAGGTCTGAGTGTAAACTCTTTCCCTGCTTTGAAGTGCACGCTCTCAGTAAACTCATTTCTAAGAATCTGTCCTAGGTGAATTGCCAATAGGGTGTGACTTACAATAGCAAAAGAAAAACAAAGACAAGATTGAACCAAAAACGGTGAAGCGGTTAAATAAGTAATGGTGTGTATACATGATAAACTGCGAGGCCACCACTAAAGATTACTTCCAAAGATTTTATCTTTAATCCTCAACCGAGGACATTTTTTCATTGCTTTTAGAGAGAGAGAGGAAGGCAGGGAGTGGGGAGGGAGAAAGAGAGAGAGAAACATCAATTAGTTGCCTCTCACATGTACCCTGACCAGGGATCAAATTTGCAACCTAGGTACGTGCCCTCACCAGGAATCAAACCAGGGACCTTTCACCTTTCAGTACACAGGGCAATGCTCCAACCAAGTCACCCCAGCCAGGGCTCACTTTTTCAAAGACTTTTTTTTTATGTAATAGTTATACTCATGGCCCATGTGATCGTAAAGAGGAGGTAATGTGGCTTTAGACCTAATACGAGTGACATGAAACTTATAGACAAAAGAAATGAGGGAAAGGAATGCAAGAAGTCTACAATCAGGAAGGACTCAGAAAGAGCTGAGCTCTGCCGTTAAAACAAGGCAGCAAAGTCAATGGCATGAAACCAGAGAGGGCCTGCCTCAGCCCTCGGACAGATTCCCTTGGAGGTTGTGACCGAAACACCGAGAAGGAGCAGAAGGGAGATAGACTCTTCTATCTGCTTCAGCGAGATGTAGGTCAGTGTGTCATTTCTTCAAAGAGGTGAGTCAGGATCAGAGCCGCCGACACGTTCAAAGGCAGGAGAGAGAAGAGCTAAATTAAAGAGCCCTCTCTAGAGTCCACACTCCCCTAAGACTTCACTCTTCATGCTATTTTTTCCCCCAGCTATTGACGAAGAAGAATGCACCATTAAGTTGAACATTTCTCCCCTCTCCAACTGTTCCATAAATCAGTCCTGTGTTTCCCAACACCAAAAGGGATAGTAATGCAGAGCAAAATGCCAGTAAGTACAAATTTAGAACATGGGTTAAACAATGGTCCGATCAAACCCCCAGTCACAACCCTGGAGAGACCGAGGGGGGGGGGGGGCAAGAGCCCTGCCCTCCCTACAACTTAATTCTATGCTCTAATTCAGAGCGGTATAATTAACCCCGAGCTTCACTGCTAACACTGAACTTCTTCAGCCTGATGAGAATATCATTTAGTATCCTGCAATCGCCAATAATAGCAATATGACACAATGGCGCCTATTGAGGCTCTAATCAGGACACATAGTCATTTACATAGAACATGTTCTGTGACTCTCTGTAATGCAACGCCACAAAGACTCAATTGAGACACAAGTCTCCCTTTCCCATAAACTAAAAAAGAAAAAGAGAGGGAAAAAAGGAAAGAAACCACAGTTTCCTTTAGAGGACAGCACAGATGGTCCCCACCCTTCCCGGGGGTTCATCAGGCCTGGGCACTTCACCAGAGACTGCCGGTCCTGATGCTAACCAGAAGCGAGACACTTGCGCACTGCCATGTGTGTGCATGGGCCTAATCTCTTCCCACAGGGAAAGGAGATCTGTGAATTAGGAAAACCCCAGGCTTAATAAAATGGAGTAAGGGACGTGGAGGGGCATGGCTGGCTGCCGGCTTTCAAAGGCAGGCTCCGACTTTGCTGGCCTCCACTGAGATTCAGGCCTGAAGAAACAGGGGTCATCACCCCATCTTGTGGCCCAACCAGTGCCATGGACCAAAACCCAAGTCTGAAAGCAGGTAACCAGGTGCCAGGAATCACCAGGGCAGGAGAGCATTACAGCCTTGCAGGGCGGTCACCGAGCTAAGAAAACAGGACTGGGAAGCCAGACGGACCAGGGTTTGAATCCTGCCTCCACTTCTTAGCCGTAGACTTGAAGCAGTTAGCTAACAGCTTCATTTCCTTCTCTGAAAAATGGGCTTTGAATACTGCGCAGGGTTGATGATTCTCTCTCCTGCATCTGAAATAAGCAACACGATACACAGCAAATGAAGAGCAACACGCTGACATGGCCATCATCACTATTCTTTAGTGAAGACATGTGGAAAACCAATAGGCCTTGGAGTGTAACGCTTAAGAGCCTGGACCCTGGAGCCAGGCTCCCCCGGTTCAAATCCTAGCTCTACTCGCTAGCTGGGTGACCTTATTTAACATCTTTGCCTACTTCAGCATCTGTAAAATGAACAACATAATAGCACTTCACTCCTCCTAGGGCTGCTATGAAGATTAGGTGAGCTAACATGTGCAAAGCATTTCCACAGTATACACATACATACACACACCAGGTACTATTGTGTCTATGTAAATAAAAATAAGATGAATCAATAGGGATCTGGGAAACAGGGGTGCCTTTAATGCAACAACAGAAACAGCTACTAATGTCTATATTGGTTTCATATCCACTTGTTATTTCAGCCTTTAATTGATATCCAAGAGAAACAATCCTATGAAGCCAAATTGGGGCCTAAATTCTAAGCAATGCCTGGGAATCTTCCTTTCCTAAAGGTTTCCTTTAAGAAAGGAGGGGAAAAAAGAAAGCCCTGGTTCATGGGAAGCACCCAATGAATGACCATTTGTTCTTTTTCTAGCTCAAGTCTTTGCCTGCCCAGCCGAGTTCTTCCCAAAAGAGCACATCCTTCTCACGTGTCATCTTGAGGGAATGGCCAGTGACGAGGGCCAGGCCAGCCTCTAGCACCAGGCCTGGGTGGGCAGAAAGAGAGAAGGGAGAACTGGGCCAAGTTTATAGGTTGCTTTCTGACCAAGCGAGAAGGACTGTGCTCGGTGACTGTTAACAGTGTCACCGCCTCGGAGTTCAAACTCAGAAGTTCTCCCCAGTCCCTGCTGCTCACACGCCCCGAGCTACTTGGAGAGAAGCCTCTCAGTAAGCGAAGCCTCTGTGGAATACTCAGCTGGCTACTACGGGTCAAATAATCTGTACCTGCAGACCACCCCCAACAGCGCCACCACCAGCAGTCCTGCCCACCCCACGGCTACCAAGGCCAGATCTCGCCCACGGTGCCACCAGGGACTACCTTCGCCGCCGCTACATATCTCCTCATTCTGAGGGATCTCTACACCGGTCACTGGTCTTTGGTCACTCTGCCCAGATGCAATCCCAGGCCAACAAGGAGGACAGGCAGTTGCACCCCTTGAAGAGCCTCCGAGACAGGACAGGTGCACCACCTGGCCAGCACCACCGATCTAACACGATGGTGATCTCGTCCAGTCCCAGGGCTTCACGTAGCTGATGCCTCTCAAGTTTACCTTTCCAGCTTCAATGTCTTCTCTGAGCTCCAAGCTCCTGTTTCAACAGTCTGCTCAACATCTCCACGTAGATGTCTAATAGGCATCTCATGCTCAAAAGTCTAAAATCCCCCACCAGGCCCCCAGTTCATTTCACTCCCCACATAGCTTCCTCCTTGCTCTTCCACAAACAAGCCATTCAGTCTGGCCTCAGGGCCTTTGTACCTGCCATTTCCAGTGCCGCCTTGGAGAGGCCTTCCCTGCCCACCATCCCACCGAGGCCCCTTTCCCCACTTCACTTCTTTTCACATCACTGAAGCCTACCCAGCTTCTCACCAAATGCAAGCTCCATGAGAGCGGGCACTCGGTCTGTTTCGGTTACATCAAAACCCCCAGCACATAGCAGCGTTTGGCACAGAGAAGGTGTTGAATAAATTGTGTGTGCTGAATCCATTAATTGGTTCATTAATTAGAGGCCAAAGTAGACAAAGAGAGGGTCAGAAACAAAATCGCATCTGGGGTCAAACAAAAAAGAAAGTCTTTAAGAAGCACTGGCAGCTCCGCCATCAGAGCTAAACTGGGCTGCTCAGCTTCTCTTTTCTCCCTTCCTCTCTGCATTTTATTTCATAATGTTTTGAAACTGATGGCACATGAAAGTCCAGAGCTAAGGGATGAGAATTTCACAAAAAAAGGAACCAGGCCAGGAGGAGCACCCAGACGGGAGGCAGGACGAGATGCTGGGGAATTGAGTCACCCCCTGCCACCTGGCCTGATCCAGCCGGCTGCACGGGGCAGCAGCAGCAGTCACTTACTGAGTCCTGACTGGGCGCCAGGCACCTAGCTGAATGCTTGTCCTCATGACAACCTACGACACAGTCGCAGGGACACTGCCTCTAACATGGGGCTAGGTTCTAATGTCAACAGGGGGAGGGGGCAGGATTGGTCATAACAACACTCAAAGTGTGCCAGTGTAGGCACCATGCCCCTGAGCTCCAGCACTGGGGCAGGAGGAGTCATGGGCTAGCAGCTGGCACTCAGGAGCCCCACTGCACAGAACCTTGGCCTCCTTGATCCCTGGAACCACACTCCTATGGCAGGGGAGCCGCACTACCAGAGGTTCGAGGACACCAACAAGAATGACCAGATGAGTGTTTCCAATCCTGCATTCCCTCCAGGCTGAATGTGTGCAAACAGCTGAAAGGATCAGAGCCAGAGTCAGACCCGCCCCATCGGCACGTTGAGCCAGACTCGGGCTGGACCTGACCCTGTCTTCCTCGACCCCACAGCACTTGCCATCCCATCGGTGCCTCCCACATGCCTGCTGGAAGCACTTCAGCAGAGCAGGATATTAATTATCTACACCATGCTTTAGAGTCCCCTAGAGGCTTTCGCAGGCTCAAGTTGGCAGCCCAGTAAAGCAGCATCCCTCCCCATCCCACGGATGTGGAGAGGGCTCAGAGAGGTAAGAGCATTGACTGAGTCCCCAGACAAAGACTAGAGTTGACCCAGGTCTTCCGACACCAGGGTACAACGCAACAAAATTTACCTTCTGCCCCTTCGTTAGTTTATTTTCAACACTGCCACTTTCACAGCCTTCCTGCATCCTCCTTTCACCATCTCTAAGAAGAAACATCAGGTTAAGGCTCTGTACACAAGACTCTAACAGACAATGGTCACTGTGCAGAACAATCAGGCGGTTCTCTGGTTAGAGGCAAGCAGAGGAATAGCAAGGAGGTCAGTTTACAAATGTCCACAGCCTACTGAAGTCCTTTAAAACACTGCTTCCTGCCCACATCTGTAACATCCAGTCTCCCCTTCCTCCTTAGGACAAGACCTTTGGTTTTAATTTTATATATTGCACCCAACACTAAGGCTACATTTCCAGCTGGGTGTGTACTTGTGACTAAGTTAGGACCCCGGAGATGTAAGCAGAAGTGTTCCCTGGAACTCCCAGGAAAGAGCTTAAAGAGAGCTGATTCAGCAGAGAAGTGCCCCGTTTTTTGGCCTTGCCTTTCTTCCTTCTGCCAGCATATGACCCAGACATGAGAACTGGAGTTCCAGAAACACCCTAGACTGGAAGGTGACCCCTAGAGGGGGGAAGCAATATACAGGAAGATGGAAGGCTACATCCCAGATGACATCCTGGGACCCTCAGAGCCCTGAACTGCTACCTCTAAATTATTGTTATGTCAGTGTGAAATAAAACTTTGTATCACTTAAGCCTCTGTTAAATTACTATTCATCTGAGGCTATTTGTGTGTGTGCGTCTGTGTGTTATATACAGCGAAGGCTAATCCCAGCTAACATAAACCCAAAACAAAAACAAAACCCTTGCAGAATCCTGTTCCGATCTCTTATTCCTAACCAGCTCCATAGAAAGCAAAACATCTGTCCAGATAAAAATCAAACATTCCTACAAGCTAATTTGTTTTACATTCGAATGTCCAGAACCTCTTATACTATCATCTCTATCACTGGCTCCACAGAACATACAATCAAGATTGCACGTCCTTTTCTAATTAAGAGAAAAAATTCCTCCCATCTGACTGGGAGGCACTCCTTAGAGGTCCTCCTGAGTCCGGGGGTAGAGAGGGCGCAAAAAAGCAATTTTAAGTTTCCCCGTGGGAGGGAAAGGGGCAGAGAAAAACTTCAAGATCAAAACAGTACTGCTCATCTTTACTATATTTATTCTTTCTCACATGCAGCTAAACATGCACATTTATCAAACACACGCCATGAGATAACGGCTAAGGGGACTGTCAAAGAAACACTGAACATTCAAAAAGAAAGGGTTCACGAGCACCCCTTCTCAAACCACCTCACTTAATCCACAGTAACAAAAATATTAATAACAACAGGACTTCTGGCCAAGAAGGAGGTATAGGTAGATACACTTCACCTCCTCGCACAACCAAAAGAAGGGCAACAACAAATTTAAAAACAAAAAATAACCAAAACTGCCAGAAAATTGAACTGTACAGAAGTCCGACAATGAAGGAGTTAAACAGAGAGAACACTGGTGGTAGCCAAATGGGAAGGGGTAAAGAGGTGAGGGGATTAAAAAGTACAAATAGGTGGTCATGGAACAGCCATGGGGATGTAGAGTGCAGTGTAGGAAATGGAGTAGCCAAAGAACCTACACACATGACCCATGGACCTGAACAAGGGTGGGGGGGTTACCTGAGGGAGTGGGGGGGCCACTGGGTGGAGGGGGGGAAGGAGGGAAAAATCAGGACAACTGTAACGGCATAATCAATAAAATACAGTTTAAAAAATAAATAACAAGCCCTGGCTGGTGTAGCTCAATGGATTAAGCACGGGCTGGGAACCAAAAGGTTGCCACTTTGATTCCCAGTCAGGGCACATGCCTGGGTTGTAGGCCAGGTCCCCAGTATGGGGCGCATGAGAGGCAACCACACATTGATATTTCTCTTCCTCTTTCTCCTTCTCTTCTCCTCTCTCTAAAAATGAATAAATAAAATCTTTTAAAAAAATAAGTAAATAAATAACAATAATAATGATAACATGAGCTGGAATTTTACTTACATCCCTGAGCATGTAAGACAAAGTGGGTTTAGAGAGGTTAAGAAGGTTTTTCTGAGGTCACGTGAAGTAGTCAGGCATTCCTCTTGTTAAAACATTGAAACTGGGAGGGGAAGAGAGGAAACAGCCAAGAATAATATTCCCTCTTTCTATCTTTCTGTATAATCCGAATTTTATGCAACTATGTACATGCATTATTTGATTGTTTTTTCCTTTAAGAAAAATAATGAAGTTACATTTCACAGCTCTGAAAAGGGAAAAGTAATTGGACCGATATGCATGAGGTCACAGGGGCTAAGCAATGCACACAGGTGTGAGGCTCTCCTGACCCCTGAAGACCAGCCCACGTGCGAGAGGCACGGGGAGAAGGCCAAACAAGGCAGGCCCGTGCCCAGTGTGCTCTCTGCGGCACACGCAGCTCATGGCCGAGGGCCCAGCCCCAACGCTGTGCTCAAGGCACCGTCCCACACAGGCCGGCCTGCATCATAGAACACTACAACGTGACATGAAGTCACACACTCATCCCTGAAAATCGTCTTTCTTACTTCAGATTCCTCCCAAACTACCTTCCATTTTCCATTAAGCTAACTTAGCTTCAGATGCCCTCTCCACCATGTGTTTAACTCAACAAGGTGGAGAACTGGGGGTTACAGGCTGAATCAGGCACCCAGGTGAGTTTGGTTCCCCCACACAATGTGCTGGAACAAATCTCAGCCAACTTTAACAACGAGGAGATTTCATATCAGAAGCCCAGATGCCCAACTGCTCATAAGGAACTAGGTGCTGTGGTGCCACAGTCTACATTCCTGGGCTGGCCATTAGGGAAGACCTGGTCTGTAACGGCACGTGGGTAGGCAGGGACGGGGCCACACCAAGCAAATTTCAAAACCTACTCACAGAATCTCAGGCAGGTCTAAGAAAGATAAAAGTGGTACCCACAACATTTGCTCTCATGGAAATTAATCAGTGAAAGACTCCTAGTGCAAAACACATTAGAAATAATCACCAAGGAAATGTCTCTTATTCCATCCAACAAAAAGGAAGGAGAGCCAGAAGCACCTATGTCCCAAATTTCTCAGCAATTTGCCACGTTTTGGCAGGGAGGGGGCTTTCAGCTCCACATTGTTAGCGACAATATGGGCACTCTAACCCCATACCAGGACCAAGTTGTTCGTCACACCTGGTGGCTCTGCCTTTCACTGGAGGCCCCTGTGTCTGGGATCTCACCTGGCCTCTGCCCTTTCTGGCTAAGATATCACAAGGGAATTCCCAAAGGCTCTTCCGAATTGGGCACTGCCATAAACCCTGTTTCAAATCTTGTAAAAAAGTCTTTCCTCTAAACCACCCCGGCACAACCCCTGTGTTGGGACAGCCTATACTGTGTTCGGTAGGGAAGATGGGATGATGAAGGGGTTCACGAGTCTGCAATGACGACCACCTGACCCAACAAAACCGTGGGATGTCAGGGCCCCAAAGGACCCTAGCAACTGCTAAAACCAGGTGAGGAAATAAACTCAGAGGTAAAGAGCTTACTTTTTGCTCCAAGTCACCCAGCTGGAAGAGGCAGATCTGGCACTAGAAACCAATTCTCCACGCTCCAGAACCAGAGTTCTGCCCCTAACACAATGCCTCTTCTCACTCTCATGGAGGGTGGGCCTCTACCTGCTCACAGCCCCTAGCCCCTTCCCACCCCCTCACCACCTCAGGGAGCTCTGGAACGGCTCTCACAGTGAGCCAGAGAAGGCACACCTAGGGAGAAGATACCCTGGCCAGGGAAAGAATGGACATGGGTCTGTTTTGTTTTGTTCTGTCCCTGCGTCCAGCTTCCTGCAGGTGTCAAGGACAGACCTAAAATCCCAGTATTCAAGTCGGGCCCACACGGGGCTCACCTCCACATTGAAGAAGTCCAAGGTGCAGCACTGGGTGTTGCCCTACACTGAAGAAGAGTCACATCCAGCCTGACCTGCTCCCAGGAGCCCCTCTGTTTTAGCCATCTGGCCCCTTTCCCATGCTCCCTGTAGATCTTAAGCAGCTTCCTCTTGGGAATCAGTTCTCCACACCCCAACAGGAAGTGTCTAACTCAATAAACACCCCCGCTGGCCATTACCCTGAGCCAGACACTGAGGGGACAGAGTGATGAGTAAGACTTGAATCCTTCCACAATGACCTTATCGTCTACCACGAAGACAGACCTCAGAACAACTGTGACCCAAGGACAGTGGAGGAGACAGAGGGAAAGTGCTATGGAAGTAAGAGAAAGATGCACTTTATTTTGAATTTACAGAGTGGGGCAGGGGGGCGGCAGGCAGCTTCAGGGAGAATGCGCCTTTTGAGCAGAGCCTGTGAAGGATGAGTGGGGAGTAAGATTCCCATAAACTGGGAGGAAGAGCATTCCGGGAAAGGGGAACAGCATAAGTACAACCAAGGAGGGAAGAAACTGTAGGCGTGTCTCCGGAGCCCCCGGCAGTCTGAGGCGTCTGAGGCCCAGGAAGTCTGGAGGGACTCAGTGGAGATAACACTGGAGTGATCACTTAAGGCCACACATTAAAGTGAAGGCACCATTTATAGTATAGCCAGGGTAAACTGCACATGGAAGACCTTGAACGCCAGGCTGGCTGGAAAATCTGAACTTGTGCTACAGGGAAGAGTGAGGAGCCCTTGAAGGCATGGGGGAGGGAAGGAGACAAGGAACAGAAGGCTTTCTTGTGGGCAAAGACCTTGGCCTTTGTCATCACACCCCCTTGATGCCAACTTTTGGCATCTGCTCCGCCCGCTCTGCGTGTCATGTGCATTTCCGTGGCAATCCTGGTATCTGACCATCTGGATGGTGACTAACACCCACCTACTCTGACCCATTGGTGTGTGTGTCCCCTGGTGGCTTCATTCGCCAGCCTCACCTCCATCTCAGAAGTCAGCAGGCGTGATTTTATCGTTGAGTTGGTTGCCAGCATTTAAGAGTTAGGAGACATCGCGTACAAAAATCTGAATTTTCCTAGGACTCCACTTCTACATGACAACAAAGCTGACCGCCAGAACATGCAAGCTCCAGCTCTCCAAACCGTCCTCTCTTTTTAAGCTCCAAGGCTGAGAAGAAACATCCACTGTCCACTTCTTTTACCAGGGCCACCTACCACAGCCCCAAAGGCCTTTACCCTGGTGCCACCCCCCGACCACATTTAACCTGGATTTGTGGGCCTACTAGATTCCTGAGCTCTCCAATCCCAGGTACTAAAACTCCACGAGACCCAACACCTCACTCCTTCAAACACACTCTCAGGCCCTGGCAGATGGCACTGCTGAAAGAAACCGGAAGACCCCTCCAGAGAATTAGGCAACAAGCTTAGAAAAAATTGACTCTACCTTGACTTTCCCTTCTATTGCCAATTCAACTCTTCCGGGTTACCCACTGCGTGTCAGGTCCTTCTAAGCACGACTCAAGAAATACAGCTGAATGAGACAGGATCCCTGCCTTGGCCAGGTCTGGCGGACCTGGAAAAACTCCAGGTAACCCTGGCTGAGATGCCACTCAGAATGAATGAAATAACAGCACAGCTCAGGCGTGAAACCTAGCAGTCCACATCCACACTACAACCAAATGTTCAGCCCTCACTCGCCAGCAAATAAGGCAGCAGGCCCCGTGTTTCAGAACAGGAGGGATGCACAGGTCCCGACACTTACTCCATTCAGCATGCAAGACAATTGACGCCACTGCCCTGACCTTAAAGACAAAGCGAGACAGAAAAGGTTGGTCACGACCACCAAGTAGGAAGGAGTTTTAAGTGCAGTTTCTATCTTCAGTGAGAAAACAGTTTACCTGGGAATCAGGACAGCAAAGCTTAGAGATTAAGGACATCACCAACACAGGTGTGGGAGGAATGTGAACATGGGCGGGGGTGGGGGCCTGCTGGATGAGGTGGGCTAGAGCTGGGTTTCGAAAAAAAATTATGAACCAAGGAGGTGACCTAGAAGGACACAAATAATCACAATTCTTTTTTTGACCCATTAGCAGGTCCTCCCTCTGGAAGAAAAATATAAATCCAACAAACCTACAGTTGAAAAAATAGTAGGAAACATTAAATCTCGCTTTAGTTAAAGTTCAATGTGCCAGGAAAAACTGATTCAGAAGAGCCACAGATTCAGCCTGTGAATGGGTTTTCCACTTGGCAAGACAGCTCCCGATCTCTAAGTGATGATACAAAGGAATGAATGGGCATTCGTGGCAGGGAAATTCCTCCTGATTATTAGAATGGAAAGGAAAAGAAAGAAAAGAGGGAGGTGGAAGCAAGAGTATTACCTACGTGTAGGGCCCCTGTGGTTAAAAATCTAGCAAAGGCAACAACTGTGTTGTTCAAGTTGGGGTGACCTCCAGCAAGAACTTCTAAGCTTTAACACTATTATTTAGGCCCATCTTGTACCATGTGACTTCAGGCCTTCAAATCCCTCTCCCAGGGCCCATTATAACTACCAGGCTCCTGATCTCTAAGTGATGGTACAAACGAATGAATGGGCATTCGTGTCAGGGAAATTCCTCCTGATAATGCACAAAGACAGCACTAGAAATGGCCCACCTGCAAACCTAACTCCTGATGTCCTTGGTTCACCCACTCCTCCCTGCATCTTCCCCAGGAAGGGTCCTTGAGTTCAGCCACTTCCACGCTTCTTTGTTTATTTCACACACACACACACACACACACACACACACACACAGACAGCATACACACGCGCATGCGCAAAAGAATCCGTTTTCCCCCAAACCAAAAACCCATAAATGAAATGAACCCAAGCAGCTCTGGCTGAAGCAAAAGACCAAGATCTAGAAGCCTCTGTCCCTCTGTCTGGAGGTCACCCCTACCCTTCCCCTTACTACAGAGTCCAAAGGCAAGCACGATTCTTCACTTTGCAGGTTGAAGTCAGAACTCCACAGAGGAACCACACCTGGCCCATGGACTCACCAGAGCTGTGCCCCTCCCATGGCCCCACTGCACCTCAACCGTCCTGCACAACCGATACGCCTGCAGAACTTAACCAAGGGCTCAGCCTTTCTCTCTGCCCTCTACCCAGATTAATGTAGTTAATCCCCACAACAGTCTTAGGAAGGTTCTCTTATTCTCCCCATTTTACAGAGTAGGAAACTGAGGCACTCAGAGAGATTAAGAAATGTGGCCAAGGTCCCAGAGCTGGAAAGAGGCAGGGCAGGGGTTTGAACCCAGGTAGCCTGGCTCCACACCAATGGTTCCCCAGAAGGAACCACTTCTGCCTTCAGGCAGAAAAGGAAACATGAAGCTGTTAACTATTTGACAAGTTAAATACACCCAGAGTTTCCATTCAAAAGCAAAACAAAGGCCCATAAAAATAACAATAAAAATTTTTTAAACCCATGACACTGGAGATGCACATAGGTACTAGACGCACATGAAAGCACCCCATCAGCCTGGTTTCTCGGGGTGCCACACGCTGCGGTGGGGGAGCTGGGCACCCGTTCTCAGTGCATTTGTCCTCTGCTCTCACTCTTGCTGCCCCGAACCCAGAGCCTCCAAATGACTGCACTAGAAATAGCCCACATACAACACCTAACTACTGATGCCTTTCCGGGCTGTGGCCAGCCTACCCTCCTACCACAGAGGAATAAAGTCTTCTCACCCTCTCTTTAAAAAAAAAAAAAGTCCTCTGTGGCCAGCCTGCTCTTTTGGGGATCTTTGTCTCTCTGGGGATTTTTCTTCCCAACTGTGGCACGTGCCCCTCAAAATCAAGTCAGAGGATCCAGAGGTCAACTCTCCAACTCCCTGGCTTCTTTACTGTCTCATTCACTTGCCCGAAGTCTGTTGGCAGCTCATTCGCAGGTCCACAGCAGGGAGGGGCAGGAAGAGGAGTAGGGACACCCAGCACTGAGACCCAAGGCAGTCAATGGTACCTCCACAAGTTCCCATCTATTTTGAACCCTCTGCCTCCCCAGCCGCTGGCCCACCTCGGGCCCAGGGCTGTGACGGCCACCTTCACCGAGCGCTTCCCGCACCCTGGCTGCACCCCACCCAGTAACAGGATCTCCAAACACAAGCTTCAAAGGAGCAGACATGCACAAGATACTCAGAACCCAGGGAACTCTAAATGTCTTCAGGGAAGGGGGCCACCCCAAACAAGGCATTGGGCGAGACACGAGACATTGTCCCAGCCACAAGCAACAAAGAGCATCCCCACTCTCTGCACCAACGCCCTCCACCAGCACCACCAAAAACTAGGGTACTTCATGCCACCACCGGAGGTAACTGACTCAAATCCACCCACTTCCACATTTGAATAATGGGTTCTGACATGTGCCTACCACTTAATGGCCGCCAAATAAGGCAGAGGGCAGAGACCTCGCCACAAAGCAGTATTTATTGTCTTTGGATCACCACTGGCTAAAACCTCCCGAAGCGCCACCAGACTCAGCTCTGCAAAACAAAAGGACACCATTATAAATCACAATCTCACCAGGATCTCAGGACCTGCCTGCACTTCGTATTTTCTGATTTTCGTATAAATATTGGAACCGCACAGAAGCAAGATGACTTCAGATTCATGGCATTCTGATGCCCGCATAACAAAATCCAACTATTTATTTCGCTGTATTCTACTTCTTATCTCAAATACACAGTTCCCTTTCCCTGAGCAAAAATATCCCTTTTTAAAACAACATGTGATGCCAAGCAAATAGAACGGGGCACCAAGACAAATGCTTTCCTGCAAATTTATGGTTCCTCTTCTGTCACCAGTTGCACACATTGCCACCACCCAGGTCTACTGCTGTGAACACATACATTCAAGAACTGCAACAATCTCTCAACGGTGTGCAGCAGGACAGGGCGTGCACAGATGCTGATTGCTACAAGCAATTCGCTTCTCAGATAACTTAAGATAAACAATTAGGAAGGAAAAACTGACAGCATTTAACAGCACAGGGGGTGGGGAAGGACTCAATGTTCCTAAGTCCCAGGGCAATGCCTTCGAAGAGGTGACACGCTTGTTGGCACCCTGGCAAATGTCCATCGAGACACTTTTCCCGCCTTGACCCGGGTCAGCGTTATTTTCCTTTCTCCACTTGGGCAAATGAGTTTGCCGAATAGTCAACACAGGGAGCGAGGCCCCCTTCGTGAAGCCTCCTCAGTCCACTTGACACAATTTACTCCTCTCAGGCTGAGAGAAAGGGGGTGGGTTTGGGTCGTTTTTTTGTTTTGGGGGCGCGGGAGTCTGGACAGGTGAAGGGCGAGGTCTCAAGTAGGGATGGGCTGGCCGGAGTGCCTCTGCCCGACAGGTTCTGGTGGAAGGGAGTGAACGGGGAAGGGTGGCTCCCTTCCACTCCGAGTCCTTCTCAGTGGCTCTCACAGAGCACCCGCCTGGCCCCTGGCCTTCCACATTCCTCAGTACAGGTTGTCCCGAAGGCAGGAAAAGAACCTGGGGATTGGGAGGCAGCAATTTAAACTCCCAGCGGCCAGGAAAGACAGAACTGACAGCCATACCCCATGTACCCTCGCCTTTCCCTAGACCCCAGTTAGAGAGCCTCTCCACCCCAACACACACACACACCCACACACACACACACACACCCCCCACCACCACCACCACCACCACCAAGGAAGCTTGGAGGGACGGGAAAGGAAAGCCACGGCTTTATCCTCCAAGTACCTAACCCTCCTCTGCAGCTGCCTGCTGCCATTTGCATGAATGAAGACTGCAGTCCGTTTGTACCTGGGAGAGAACAAGGCAGGAAATGAAAGGGCTGTCACTTACTCAAATCCAGAGCTCATCAAGTCTAAACACCACCCCGCCTCACAACAAGGGTTCGCTTTCCAGCTCCCCTGCCCCTCCCCCTCACTGACACTAAGGGTCTTGTTCTCACTTAACCTGTTTCTCCAGTGCCTGTTACCAAGTCTCCCAGGGGACTGTATTTATATTCTTAATTAGCCTCTTTTTACATCATTTTGAAGTGTTATTATTCCTTGCACCTGGTAAGAAATAAGATCTAAACGATGATGAGAGAAGGCTCCCACACACCTCAGAGCCCAGGGGCCCCGCCCTCATCCCCGGGAGTTCACTTGTAAGATTTCTCCCAATTCTCACAGCCCTTCCTGAGGCCAGCGCCCTATCGCCAGCCCCCAACCGCAGCCACAACCCAGGGTGTGGGACTTGCACCTGTCACTCTGATAGATAGGACTTTGCAAAAATGGATTCTCAACAAAGTGGTTGAGCAAAGAAAATAAGTAAGTGTCGGGCAGTTTCCAGAACATAAAGTTATAACCCCTTTGCCTGTACACAGAGTAAAAAACACGGGGAGAGTACACACTAAAATGTTAAAGATATAGCTACATAGTAGGATTAGAGCTGATTTTTATTTTCAACCTTGGGATTTTCTCTGTTTCCCAAGTTTCACATAAATAAGAATAAACTTTTTAAATCAGAAATAAATCATATTCACATGTTTTGTTCCATGTCAGTGCAGGAACTTACATACCTGAAATGTTCTACAGTTTATGAAGTACTTTTAAAATTGCAAAATTTGCCCTGGCTGGTGTGGCTTAGTGGGTCGGGCGCCGGCCTGTGAACCAAAAGTTCACCAGTTTGATTCCCGGTCAGGGCACATGCCCACATTGCGGGCCAGGTCTGAGGGACAACCAATCAATGTTTCTCTCCTTCTCACTCCCGCCCTTCTCCTCTCTCTAAAAAACAAATAAAATAGAATTGCGACATTTGCAGGAGTCAACCATGGTCCTCCTGCTCCCTGCCAGCCCCGTGTGTGGCCTGCGTGGGGTGGCTCTGCCCAGGGCTCCACGACAGAACGACACACTGACCTGTGCTCCCCCTTGGCACCGCCCACCCTCCCTGCAGGCACTCGGCCGCTGGCAGCCCAGGGCCGCTCTCTGCACAGTGCTTTCCGGGTCAAAGGTGCACAGACACGGTGTGCACAGGTACGAGGGCGAGTGGCGTCCCCTCGCAGACAGGGTCCGTGGCTTGCTCAGGGTGCTAGAACACAGATGGCTGCTCCCAGCCAGGAGACAGCCTGGTGCCGCATCCTGGGAGTGATCCAGCCGTCTCAGCTACGGGACGATTCGAAACAACAGAAGTGGCTGTCTCAAGTAAGTTATATCTGCTCTGCAAGTTTGCAAAATGTCATTTATGTATCACAGACCTTTATATACAAGCAGCTCGTCTGTCCACCTAATCCCATGAGGCATATTATTATTGCCCCATCTCACAGGTGACAAACCTGGGGCTCGGCCACCCCAGGCCGTTCCCCAGCTGAGTCCTTGGTTCTACTGCCCCTCCAGGGCCCACTCCCTGCCCCAGACAGTCCCTGCTGTGCCTACCACACTGATGGGCACAGGTGCCAAGCCCCCAAAATGCCCCAGGCGTCTGCCCTTTCCTCTGATAGTAGAGACAACAAGTTCAGCGGAGGGTCAGCTGTCTGGGTTCAAACGTGACTCTACCACTTAAAGCCTTGTGACCTTGAGCAAGTTAATCTTTTTTAAGCAAATTACTTCATCTTTTCCACCTGTAAAAAGGGTATCTACTAGCCCCTACTCGTCTGCCTGTTTGTGCATCCCTTAGGAATGGTCCTAATGGTACGTGAAGCTTACCACATGGACAGGTACAGAAGTCAATGCTCCTGAAGAGCTCACCATTATTCTTATTACCACCAGCAGTAGCGTGATGAAGACACAGGCACCGTGCTCACCACCAGACAAACGTTCCCATGCTCACCTTCTCCTGCATTTTCTCACAGCAGACCAGGGAGGCTGGTGGGCAGGAGCTAGGTGCCCATTTTAAAGATAAGGCTACTGAGACTCAGAAAGGTGACTCGCGCACAGTGGTGGCCAGGACTCAAGCTCCATGGTCCAAACCCTAAGCTGTTCCCTGTTTGCATGAGGCCATCTACCCCACAGAGGGTTCCAGGAGCTCTCCTTGCAGCCATCTGGCTTCCTGTTGGGGCACAGACTTAGGTCTGCTCAGCAGGAAAGTCATTTAACCTCTGCAGACCCCAGTTTCCTCATCAATGCCACCTGCTCCTCTCCTTCTCGCCTGGAGTTGCCATGGGGATAATGAATGGGGAGTAGCTGCGAACAGCACACAGCACTCATCTCTCTGCCCCACTTGGAACCAAAGCACCGCAAGCAGGAAAGAGAGGCTGAGTGGCCCTCACCAAGAAGGAGCCCGTGGTCTGGAGCCTTCCTCCAGGCAGGTATGTGACATTCAAGTCAGTTCAAGCCACTCAAGACCTCCAATCCAGCCAGCCCGGCTTCCTGTGGGACCCACAAAACAGTGGCTGCAAAAGCAAACAGACCTGGCTTCTGGTGGATTCTAATCCAGGAAGGCACAGAGTGTGGTAGACAGAGCGGGGAGCCCTCTTCCCCACAGATGAGCTGGGGACCTTCCACAAGTCATCCTACCATTAATTTTACAGTTTAGTTATACTCAGCTCCATCCACAAAGTGTTTATGGTGGCTTAGAATAATACCAACAACACAAATTAAAAAATAAACATCAGGGGACTCAGTCCAAGAGAAAGTAAGTGAAGAGGAAATAGCAAAGCCTGGGGTAAGATCACCCGTGGAAATATGCACCACATGGCCCCTTTCTACAGAAGTGTCAAGATGGGCCACAAATCTAGCTCTCGGGTGCTTGGTAACCACGGCCAAAGAGAAACAGGATCATCCATGAGATTGTCGGTGCCCAGAACACAAAAACAAACCAGTTGTTCTGAAGAAGCGCATCCTTCCCTGCAGGATTCAGAGCCTCAGAGAAGTTTCTCCATCAGACCTTCATGAAGGGACACAAGACCTGGCGCCTCCCACCACACTCCCTTAAGTCTCTTCCAGATGCTCCTTCTGTCACCAGCTCCTCTTGCAATTCAAAAGGCATAATCCCCAAAAGGACAATTCAGCCAAAGTGGGCAAGTCACTTCACCCCTTAGAGCCTCAGCTACCAAACTCTGTAAAATGGTCCATCTACCCGACCGGGCTGCTGCAGGGGGTAAACAGGATAACATCGGACACCTCACAGGCCTGACACCCAGTAGAGGCTCCATAAAGACCAGTTCATCGCTTCCCCAAGAATGCCAGTTCCTCCAAGGTAGAGCTCTTGGTCTGAATCGGCCACTGAATGTATCCCAAGCCTCTAGAATGTTCACTGGCACAGAGCAGGCATTCAATAAATATTTGGTGAATGCATGAAGTTCCTGCATCGGGTTCCTGAAAACAGTGTCACGAAATAGTTCTAGAAAGGAAAACAGATAGATACCAGGTAAAAAACCGAAATCTGGGGAAAGTAAGAGTTTTTATTCGCCCCTCCCTCTTAAAGAGTCACAAGCATACTGACTGTTCATTGAAAGCCCGCAAGAGAGACATCTGGCTGCGGTTAGCCCAGAGTTCTCCAGACTTTCTTGACCGCAATACTCCTTCACCCCTACACACACAGAGTAGAGGATAGACCCACAAGTGTCCTCAGGAACCTAGGGGACTCTAACCGAGCCTAAGAAGGAAAGGGACAAGAGATGGAACAAAAGGGCGTCCCCACTCTCCAAGCCAACCCCCTCTAATACTACCACCTGCCAACTTTGGAATACATTCCACCTTCTAAAAATCAAATGGATCCTTCAGACCCAAACAGACCCCTCTGTCTGGACACACGGATACTCTGGCTTCCCCTGAACATTCCAGAACCCACTGGCTCAGCTCACTTTCAGCCATACCAAACTCCCAGGCTTCTGGCTCAGGGTCACCTGCTTGCAGAGAAACACTCAAGTCAAAAGCCAAAGATCCCAGAGACTGGGTCAGGGAAGGAGCCCCACCACCGCCTCGGGCTGGTAGCACTTTCTTTGAAGTGACCCGGTGGGGGCGGGACCTGGGTGTGTATCCTGTCAGGCCCCCAGCTCCCGGAATCCCCTGAGGGCTGCCTACAGGGTGCATCACATGCTTCTGTGTAGCTCACTAAGCCCAGAGGCTGCCTGGCAACAGGCTCTTCTCCCTGTGTTTGCTGCTTGTTTACCCAGTGACGCCTCCACAGGCTGGTGCCACCACCCCCACTCCCAGAGAGCCAGAGAGCAGGAGGTCAAGCCACCCGAAGGAGGAACACCCCCTCCCCCACACCAACCAGGGCTCTCCTGGGCACACCACAGGGCTTGCCAGGAAATGATTAAGGAGTATTTACTGAGCACTTCCGGGCAGCAGAGTGCTGCTCCCAGCCTCAGCTCCCCCCTTCGCCCACAGGTCCTGATGCCCATTCACTCATTTATGAAACAGTTGTCAAGCATCTACCAAGTACTGAGTACTGAATACCGAGTACCAAGTACCAGCAGGAATCCGGCTTCAGACAAGAATGCAGGCCTTGACCTTGGACCCCTCTATGCTGCTGGGCTGCAGGCCTGCTGTCCACAGCTAACCCAGATTTATGGTCCTAGTACTAGGTGCCTATTCCATGTGTTTGAAAGAAATTAAAGTGGCTTGTAGGTGAACATGGGCCTAAATAGAGTTTAATATCACTTGTCGCTCTCTGCCTCATGGGGCTGGACGTCTTGAATGCAACCATGAAATGCATTCCCAGCAGCCCCTGTGCATAGGCCAGGGTTAGGAAGAGGGATGAGACCCCTGAGCGCTCACTCAAGGGGCTCACTCTAAAGGCTCTTCCCCCAAGGCCCCCTCTGATGCATCTCTCTCTTCCCACCTCCCCATCTGCCCGTGTCCTGTTTGCCACCTGGACCATCCTCCCTAAAGGTTGCACCGCAGAGCAGGTGCCCTCTCTGGCCCCACTAGATCACGAGGTCATCAGCTACAGGAACACTGCATTCCATTTTCACTCCCCTGGCACCCTACATGGAGCTTGGCACACAGCAGGTGCCCAGGGGATCGTGTTGAATGAAGGGGAGTGGGAGTCAGTATCTCAGCTGGCTAGGCCTTCCGACAAAGCCTCCTAGATGCCAACCTTGAAAACACCACCTGAGGCTGTGGTTAACTCAATTAGCACCACTTAGAGAGGGTGTGGATCCAAATGAGCCGATCACAGCAAGGCTGTTATGAGCAAGGTATTCCCAGAAAAAGAAGGGGAACAACCTGGGACACGGGCTGGCGGGGCACGCACCCCAGCAAGGCCGCTCCAGCACTCCTCACCCACCGCCCCGAGGAGCTGCAGACCAGACTCCTGTAACCCCCGAGAGGCCCCCAGATACACACGAAGGAAACTGCCACAGCCTGGTCACTTTGACAGAGCTGCCCAAACTCTTCCTCACTGCACTTTCTGTGCTCTGTCCTTAAGCAGATATCTCTTTAAAAACTGAAAATCAGTTAATTACCACCTTCTCCTGTGGTAATTATCATGGGCTCTGCAGTCCTTCAAATCCAAGCTCAAATCCTGCCCATGTGATCTCGGCAGTTCACCAGACCTCTCTGAGGCCCAGTATCCACATCGGCCACGATACGAAACCCTGCTGGGTCAGGGTGGGCGCAAAGGTTACATGAAATAAAGTGAGAAGGAGTGCCTGGCACAGGCCACCAGCAGCACGGAACAGATGTTTGTCGCTTACCCTTCCCTGGGATTCTTCAGAATTGGACCCAAAGAAAGACAATACGTACATGGGACCGAGCCCCACTCTGGAACCCAAAGGCCTGGGCTCTAACCCTGTGTGACCTCAGACAAGATACCTGACCTCTCTGGGCCTCCATCCCTTCATCTGTGAAAGGAGGGTAACAATATCCTGACCTTGGCCAAGGGTTCTCGAGAGAATCAAGTGCTAGGAACAGGCTTGGCTCACAGGAAGCTCTCCATGTACATATTAGCTGTTACTACTACTGCGGCCAACCCATTCTGACAGGGCTGCCGCTGGCCCCGGGACCCTGGAGTCAGGCAGGATGGCTGTCAGCAGAGTTCCCGCCCCGCCCACAGCGGGGATGGGCGTCCTGTGGCCCCAACGTGTTCTCTTTGGTCGAACAGCATTTTGTTTGGTCAATTTGACCGATAATTTTTAAAAGCGAGAGCTATAACATTAAAAAACTCTGTTTCCAACTTGTCTTAAGAAAAGAATCTGAACTGACAACACTGGGTTCCCGAGGGTTCGAATCCCAGCCCCAACACGACTAGTCGTGTGGCCTGTGGTAAGGTTACTCAGCCCCACCCACCCACCTCCACCATCCACACCTGTCCGAGGAGCATTAAAAATCAGAGATACCGCCTCGGGTTGCAGTGAGGATTAAATGGGTTGAAATTTGTGAAGCACAAAAAACAGTGCCTGAATGGACAGCAGGACCAGGTAAATTACACACTTTAAAAATGGTTAAAACAGTAAATTTATGGTATGTACACTTTAGCTGGCCTACTGTGGTAATCATTTCACAATAGATGTAAATACATATAAATCAAATGCCGGGCTGTCGACTCATAGTGATGCATGTCAATACTTTCTCAATAAAACTGGGGAGGGAAATTTTCTCAAAGCAGGGAGGGGCACTCCTTCAAACAGGTTGTCTCAGGCTGCGGGAGCTCCCAGGCCCCATTAACACCAAGCACTCACGTGTGGCCCATCCCGTTCCCCGCGGCAGCCCTGCTGTAAGAACTAAGTGAAAACACTGTGTGTACAGCAGCATTTTGGAACACTCCGGCAAGCATTACTTTCCTTTCCTAAACTCACTCCCTTCTGGCCAGTCCAGTAGGTGGCAAGGCCAGACTCAGAAGCCAGGCTGCCTTCTGCCTCCACGTCTAGCTCCCGTCTGAACCCTGCCAGCACAACTCCGGCAGCCTCGCCCGTGTGCCTAGTCACCACGGCTCCCAAGGGGTCTCTCCTAGGAAGGAGCACACAGGGCTCCAAGCCACAAAAAGCAGCGAAAGTGATGGAGCCTTACAGATCAAATGTCCTGCGATGTAGGTGACTCCCGTGCGACAATGAATGCTGAGAAGCAGGCTGTGCCCACGTCCGTCTCTGCTGTGCCCAGTGCACCCAGCCCCCGAGCAGGCAGCAGTGACCACCACTACCCCCCGCCCCGCCTGCCTCCCGGAAGGTGCTCTCCCTCTGCTCAGCGAGCCGCACATTTTATGTAAAGGCTCATCTCAGGCCCCGCCTCCTCAGTACATTTGACAAACCTGTACGGAGCACCTGCTGGGTATCAGGCCCTGCCTCACGATGCCCACGGGGAACCCAGTCTATTTAGGGAGACCTAAAAAAAAAACAAATAACAAGAGTTCCTGTAGCCTGTGTAAGGGCCTGGTGGCAGGAAAGGGCATGCCACAGTGCAGGAACTGCGAGAAGTGTGGTGTGGCAAGCCCGCAGTGTGTCCAGAATCCTGAACCCAAAGCCCACTGAGGGCTTTGATGGAGCGGCAGACAACACGGTTGAGTCTGACCACACAGCACCTGGCCGGAACTCCACTGGGGAGGTCCAGACTGGAGGCATGGAGCCCTGTCCCTGAAAGCCCCAACGCCTCATTTAATCCTCACAGCCACCCAGGGCTAAGGTCCTATTCCCACAGCACAGGTGAGAAGCCTGAGCTTGCAAGTCCAGTCACTTGCCCGAGGGCACAGGGCCACTTTGCGGCGGGCTCAGCCAGGCTTGGCCCAGGTCTGCCTGACTTCGCACTGCCGTGCGCTCACACATCCAGAGGAAACACATGTTGGAGTTGGAAGTCTGGCTGATGATTTTACCCAGCAGAGTTTATACCTTACGTCATGTTGCAGCCCACACTTCAATGCCCTCTATCACGAACTCCTTCCCGTGTCATTAACATGCTCTCAAAGCGTTGCTAAGGACAGCGGAGTCGTGCATGGTCTCAGCAATCCCCCACCGCTCAACATTCAGGCTCCAGCCCCTGGCTTCTTGTTTTCCTTTCAACCCACCAGCCCACACAAAGTTCATCTCACTGTGTTCTCACGGGGAGGGGGAAACTCAGCACCCCTGATACCACGCATTGTGTGGCTTATCTCGGCTGAGGATGAGTAAGACAATGACTGTCACCCTTGTATCAGCAGGTTTTACTGCAGGAGGAGCCCGACCCTTCCATCCCCAACCCACCTCCCAAACTCCGCCTCGCAGCTGTGCCAGCCCTGTGTTCACTCGCTTCCTGGGTCGGTGTCTCTATTGGCTATAAACACAAGGAACGGGGTCGGGGTGGGGGAGGGGGTCGCAGGTGTGAGCCATCTGGTAGCCAGCACCTCCAAGATCCAGGCAGGGTCACTCTCCCTCAGATGGCCCAAAACAGCAGAGATGCCAGAATCCAGCAGACACCTCCAACACTTCCCCGAAAGGAATGGACGTGCCCCCGAGCTGGTCCCCAGGCACACGTCAGAACTCAGCCCCTAGAAAACCATTTCCACAACCACCAGAAACAGGTCACAGACAGGTATGCTCACTGTTGGAGCGTCAGTGTCAGGAAGAACCAGGAAGCCGGGCTCACACTGTGACTAGCTGCGTGGCCTTGGGCAAGTCGCTTCCCTTCTCTGGGCCTCCGTTTTAACAACACCTGCAAAGTGAACGCTTTGGATGAGATGATCCTTAAGGTCCCTTCTTGGTCAGAATGAGACCTTTGGGCCTGGCTGATTTTAGAAGTGAACAGTGACTGTGCTTCAGGAAACAAATTGGTAAGTACAGTCCCGGACCACCAGCTGCTGCCTGAAGGCGAGAGAGCAGAAACACATGGAGAAGGGCTGTCACACCTCTGTCCCCTTCCATCCTCACAGCCAGGACAAAGGTCCTCATAGTCAAGACAAAGGCAATCGCTCTCTGATGGTGATAGAGGCAGGATTCTGACTGAACCTAAGGAAAAAAATATCTAGCTTGCATTCCGTAGCCTAGCTTCTCATATTAAAATAAATGTGCTTGTCACCCTTTAAAAAAAATTAAATGACTGATTCATAACAACCCAGCAAAATACTGGAGCCGGAACAAGAGCAAGTCACTGGGACGCCAACTCCAAAGCGGAGCGTTCCGTCTTTATTTTCCAACTGGCAGTGACACGCTTTTGCACAAAACCCAGGCAAGCTGCACGTCAGTGATAAAGGGGACAGTGCGCCCTGACACTTGAACAAAGACAGGCCCAGATAGGAGAGGCCACCGAGTGACCTCTAGGACCCAGGAAGGCCTTGCTGGTTTGAAGGTGATGCTTGGCCACCACGAGGGAGGGAGGGAGGGAGGGACACGCTGCAGGAGGCCACTGGTGCTGTGTGTAGCTTAACACCAGATTCTTCCCAGAAACAAAGGCTCAAATTCAAATACTAGGAAAAATCAATAGTCTCTGGATTGTAACCAGCTCATTAGCCTCTGGGTAGCAGCTTTCACAGGGCTCAGAACTCCCTCAAAAGGGCAGGATGTCCTCCCAAATCAGCAGGCTCCCCACCCCCCAACCTGCCTCCCTCTGCTGCATGCATCCCCCATCCTCAGCTCTGCACAGCTGAGCAAGTCTGGTCCCTCCACTCTTTCTTCTCTTCTCCCCCCTCTGCTCCCTCCCCCTACCACCATTGACATCAGCCTTGAGGGGGACAGAAGACAAGGAGAAGAGCCCCAAGTTCCAGATGAGAAAGATGAAGCTCAAAGGGGACAAGATCAGTCCAAGATCACAAAGATCGTGCCGAGAATCCAACCCACTCTCAGCTCCCAGTTTCTAGGTCACATCTACACACCAGGTCCTGCCTCTGAGCACCCCCCCTCAGCCCACACCCCGCTCACATCTGTACACACACGCACCCATTCCCTGCAGCTCACTGCCACCCTACAACACTGCCCTTGAACACGCTCAGCCTCCAGGCCCCTCCCAGCGAGGCCACCGCCAAGCAGTCACCTGGCCCACCTGGGGCAGGAGGCATGCTGGCCAGCTCAGAGCTGAAGAGAGCTGAGATCTACTGTCTTCCAGCTGTGAGGCTGACTTAATCTCATCGACTCTTAATACCCTCACCTGTAAGAGGGGAATCCTAACAGACTCTGCCTCACAGGCCCACTTAAAACAAATGGAGCACACAAAACCCGACCTGGACCGGCCTGGAAAGGACAGAGGCACACTCCGGCCTCAGCACAGCCCCCTGCTCAGAGGCTCCACGCACCTCTCACCAGTTCAAACTCCCACCACGCTGAGAACCTATGTCCACGAAAAAACCTGCACATGCAGGTTTCACAAAAGCATTATTCATCACACCCAGAACACGGAATCAACCCATGTATCTATCGAGTCATGAAGGAGGAGAGAAAACAGGGCACATCCCTGTGATGGGCTGGTGTCTGGCCATGCAAAGGAGCGGAGTGTCTATGCACGCTCCGATGAAGACGGGCCTTCGAAACATTACGGCGAGCGAGGGGAGCCCGATGCCGAAGCACACATTGTGTGTGGTTCCCACACGTGCATCACGTGGAGCAGGCAAACTCTCAGAAAGAGAGAGCAGACTGGTGGCTGCCGAGAGTGGGGGGGGGAAGGAGAGGACAGGGAATGACTGCCAACGAGTGTGGGGGTTTCTTTTAGGGGTGATGACAATATTCTGGACCCACGATTCTGAGGATGAAAACAACTGAAAGTGTACACTTTAAAAAGGTGAATTTTAAGGTATGTGAATTCTATCTCAATAAAGCTGTTATTTTTTTTCCAATGGCCATCCCAAAATGCAACGAAACAATAAAATGATTACTTTTTACAATAAGAAAATTAAATCCTCCCACGATGCTTCATTCTCTACAAGCCAGAGTCTAAACCCTGCAGATCTCCAAGACCTTCAAGTCCCCAGCCGACCGGACACAGGCACCCTGCATTTGCCGGGTGTGACCCCCTGACTGTACAGAAAGGAGTCTTCCCCACCTCACGCCTTTGGCTCCCGACGTTCACCCCCGAACAACCACCCAGGGTACTGGCTTGGCCTTACTTCTCCGTCTCAGCTCCTGGCTGTCACTCTGAAGCCTGCACTGTGTGTGACTTGTAAGCATCTCCAGCCAGCCCGTCTTACCTCTCTGGCCGAACTAGAACCTCCCAGAGGAAAGATACCTGGGCTGGCCTATTTTCCTCCTCTTCTATCCCCTGCCTCCGGCCACTGCGGTGCCAACACCCAGAGCAGGATCCCCAGAACTTCCGGCGTGCTAACTCCTTATCAACACAACGCTTGCTTTATATCCCGACCTCCACGGGCACTGCCAGGCTGGTTTGCAGTGGGGAAACAAAGGTAGGTGGCGGGGGAGGGGCAAGGAGGGAGAGGGGAGGAAGCTAATCAAGGTCCTAAAGCCAGGGGCAAAGCTGGGATTTGAACTCTGCTTTCTCTTCCCTGTGCACTGGCACCGGCCGCCACTTGGAATCGGTAACCGTGAAGGTCTGGTATCTAGTAGGCGCTGGGTAATATTTCATTCTGCAAATGTCCGTCCAACGATCACATGATGTGAGCTGAAAGCTCGATATGGGGGAGCGGGCACCCCTAATATCAGCTCTAAAAACGAACTGAACACACCTGATTGTCTTCACGGTCAAGTAATACACAACGAGGCCCAGCTGGCCTCTGGCTGCCCTGGGCATTTTTCTTAAGTGTCACCGGACGAGTGAAAACTGCAGCACAAAACACAGAGAGTGACTTGGCATTTTCCTGAACGTGAAAAAATAAAATTAATGAATTTTTTAAAAGATTGCACAAAACAGGTGCTAGATGAGTCACTCGCGGTCAAAAGGCAGCGTAAGGCAGCCACCACACGACCATGCCGGCATGTCTGCAAATATAAATATTAAATTAAAATCAGTGTTTAGAAAACGATAACACCCAGCGCTGGTGCGGGCGTAATAAAACAGGCAGCCTCGTGCATTCTCACGGCAAGGGCAACAATGCCCCCCTTCTGGAGAGTCATGTGGCCGGCCGGCCGGCCGTGTTGAAGATTAGGAAGGTGCCTGGAAATTAATCCGGAAGAACTAATTTCTGCTTCACAGAAAAAGCTAACTGCGCAAAAACATTCATTCCTGCGCCACTTAAAACAGGGAAAAATGGGCCACCGCTTAAACCTCCAAATAAGCAAAAGGCTGAGTTACAGTGTCAAGCAGCGTCCTGCAGCTGTTAAGAATTATGGTTATATATGTCACCCACATATCGGCGCAGGAAGAAAGTTTTATTCATGTAGCCATTTGTCACTGAAGGGTCCAAAACTCACTGTCCCCTGCTCTGCCATCACCATTATTTGAAACAGGAAGACACCTGCAAAAACTCACAACTGTAACTGCTTTAAAATTATAATAGCACTGTGACAAGGGCTGACTCTTTCCATTTCTCTAGTTTTTAAATTTCTTTTCATGTGCTCATACCATTCTGATATCATTAGGAAAAAATTATTTTTTTTTTAAAAAACTCACTTTGAAGCCCACTCAGTCCCATATCAACAGAGCCCTGCCCGCCCCCAAAGAAAGCAGCCTCTCTCGAACGCGGCTCTGGCTGTTCACGCTTCCTTCCATTTGTCCAAACGCGGCAAAGCCTCCCAGAAATGCCTCCGCAGGGTGACGCCCAGCACAGGCCCCTCACAGTCACAAATCCCCATCTCCAATTAAGGGGACCACAACCAGGAGAACGCCCAGGTAACCGGGCTAGAAAATGAAGGCTTGATGAACTGGGGCAATAGGACTGAAAATTATCATTTTAATTTTTCTATCGGCCATAATCACAATGGCTGGCACCAAGTACACACTTGATCAGTTTTGGAGGCAGACTTTTTTTTTAACTGGCAAAAGGCAGCCCTTCGCCCACACTCCCGGAGCACCAGGGCTCAGCACTCTGCCTGCAGGTTGCTCTCGCTGAGGCCCTGTCCACAGAAGCCGTGTTTGGAAGTGAGCCCCACCGGCAGGAAATCCGTGGTACTTTTGTTACCAACTTGGGAACAAAACAGTAAGAAAACTTAAATGTCACCATGAGAGTAAAGGTCAAAGGGGGCGGAGGAACTAACTTGTGCTGAGTGTCTCGCCACCACCACCTGTTCAGGGGCCACCGGGCATGATTTCGTGGTTTCCCAGCACCCTGAGTCCAGAACCAGGGTGCCAAAGCTGGTACCCCTGTTTGCTCCATTGATTCGCTGTGTGACCTCAGGCCGGTTTTAACCTCTCTATATCTCGTTTTCCTCTCCCTCATGAGGTGGTCATGAGGATTCACTCAGGCAAAACACACAAAGCACTTAGCACAGAGCCCGGCACAGAGAAGGCATTCAATGACCGCTAGTATTGCCATTCCATTTCGCAGAGAAGAAAAGCTGGGTCTCAGAGAGGTGCGGTGATTTCCCAAGGTCACACAGCTAGCAAGAGCAGTGCTGGGATTCAAACTCAAGTCCAGAGGACTCCCAAATCCGTGCTCCTTTTCCTAGAGCTAGCTAACCCTCACTTGCAAGGGTTACTGTGATCCCCTAAAATACATCCATACACTCAAAACACACACACACACACACACACACTTGGGGCTGCAGGGGCAAAAAGTAAGAATATTGTGAGATAATCAGAACTGACATGGGTCTGAGAGTCAGTAAACCAGAATTCTCATCGATTGGAACCTGCGGGTAATAGTAGCTCCGTGTCCTGGTTCTTCTTTCAGCTCCTTCCCCCAACAAACACCCCTTGGAGGCAGGCCCTGTCCTGGGCTTGAGGGATGGAGCAGAGGAGCAGACAGACAGGGCCCCTACCTCCTGCAGTCACTACTCCAGGGGGCGGGGAAAGAGAAACAGGCAACTCATAAGACAGTTTCAACTGGTGATCAGGACAGAGGAAATGAAGCAGGATAACGGGATAGGGGCTCTGGGCAAGGGCAAACGAAGGCCTGAGAAGGAGCCCGGAGGATCAGGGGGAGAAGGCAGCAGAAAGAGCCCCCAGGGGAGAGAGGGCGGTGCCAGTGTCCGCCACAACACAGCCAGCGTGACCACGTAACAGGGGTGCGAGACTGGGTTAAGTTGGAGGAGGGAAGGGGCCTGGTGATCCCATCCGATCCGAGGCTGAGGCTCTTGCCGGCCAGCAACTGGGATTACCCGAGTGCAATGTGAAGGCATGGAGGGTTTTCGGCAGTGGAGTACCATAACTTCCTGGGACAAGAAGAGTCTCGGCACGGAAGTAAAAGCGTAGGGCTGGCACTTCACACGGGGCTTTTCCCCTGGTTTCCTTTCTCCTCGTGCCACTGACCCCACATAACTCTGGATAATCGTGCCCTTTCTGGGCCTGCTTCCAAAGAAAAGATTTCCTCTCAGTGGTTCTCGGCTCTGGCTACACATTAACCTCACAGGAGGAGCTTGGGCCTGGTGTGTGCGGGGTCAGGAGTGGGGGCCTACCACGGGCATCTTCTGGAAGCTCCCCAGGGGCAGCCACAGTTGAAAAGATCCCATCTCAAAGGGCTTCCAAGGCCCCCTCCCCCTCGGAGGGGGTCAGTACTCGCTGGGAGAAGGGACCAAAGACAGAACCGGCTGCCTTTTCAGATAGCGAGTTCCTCCTGCTGAAGATGGCCAAGCAAACACCACTTTCTCAGGAATGAAACTAGAGACTCAGACACTCTTCATACAAGATCCCTTGCAAAAGGGATGTTCGTGGTTTTATGAGTTTCAGGGTGACCCTGCAGCAAGCAAAGTCATAGGCCTCAGTGCCATCAGCTGTCACCCAAAAGAGCAAACAAACAGCATCTGTGTCACCCCTGGCCTTTATGTGCCCAAGGCAGACATCACTAATTGATCCCAGCACCCTCTCCTGCTAGCGAGGCCATCCCAAGTGGTCTGAGGGCCCCTCCATATGCAGGGCCCAAGCAGCCCCTCCGAATCACTTGAAGACGGACACAAACTGGAACCCACTGGTCCTCCCTAGCCTTATACCCCTAGGTCCTTCCTCACTCGGACATCCTCTGAGGCAATGTTCCCTTTTATCTCCTTCCCAGCAATGATTAACCGCCAAGGTGCAGGGCAGTGGGCTCTGCTAGTTTCCGGCCTGTCAGACAGTGAGATCACACATTCTGTCCCTGAGGGCGAGGGCGGATTTTGCTTTATATCCTGAACCTCAGACTCTTTGTCTTCCCCAGGTGACATCTCCCCACCCGCACCCCCAAATTTTTACCAAATGGGGCCTGAGGTAGACTTTATGATAGGATCATACAGTTCTATTCCCGGAAAGGCTCATCCGAGCCCCAGGTGACTGCTGACAGTTCCAACTGTCAGTGGCTGGCACTCAGGAAGCACTTTCTGTATACTTTCTGTATACTTTCTGTATACATGTGCCTTTCTGGGCACATGAGGAAATCCACGTTTGCAAGCTCCCAGGCTTCTGTAGAAGCAACATTAGGGAAGAGCCACATCCCCAGGCAAGTCCCTTCACCTCTCTGTGCCTCGTCCCGAAAATGGACGCGACACCAGCCACTGTAAGGGTGAAATGAGAGCCTGGCACATGACATGTGGCCCACACTGAGCTGGGACTCCCTTCCCGGCTTCACGAAGGGATGGGTTCCTGAAAAGCCGTGAGAACAGGGAGCCTCAGGAGGTCGCCGCTCCTGCCTCGGGCTGGCCGCATCACCCCTCCAGGGGGTTTCTTGGGTTTCCTCTCCTGCCTCATTGCCTCTGGTCTCCCTGTCCTTGAAGGCATCATCTCTGGGTTTCTGCCCTGGGGCCTCCACACTCTCTAAAAGCTGAAAACTACTCCAGGGAGCTGCTGGGAGGGAAACTTGGCAGTGAAGCTCTTTGTAATGGGATCTCCCTTTGCCGGGTCCATCCCTTGTGTGGAACTTGGCACATTTGGCTCGAGGCTCCTCATGAACACTGAGCCTTCCCCTGCACTTCACGTCCCCTGCAGCAGAGCTTAGCACCGCACATGTCGCATTAACGCCGGCTCCCTTTCCCACCCGAGCAGGCTGGGGGAATTGGCGGCCTCTCCCTCTCCGGGCAGGAGGAAACCAGGGCTGATGGCACCAGGGAGAACGCAGCACAGGGATCGCACTGGGTGCCCAGACTCCCAGCACGGTGCGTGCTTGGCCACAGCATCCCCACGGAGGGCTCGCTGAGCAAGCAGGGAGTCAGATGTGAATCCTCGTTTGAGACCCAGCTGTCTAGAGAGTTGTCACATCTGTAAATGCCCGTGTTGGCTTAGACCTGCAGTCTCACTGCGAGGAAGGCAGTCACCAACCCGAGCACGTGGGCATGGAAGGACAGCCAGTCCCACCACGAAGACCACCAGGGCCCAGATGGTACAACAGGCATTGCCTAAAGCGGCCATTCTCGACCAGGGTGCTTTCCCCTGAGCGGACATTTGGCAATATCTGGAGGCATTTTCGGTTGTCCCAAGTGAGAGGTGGAGGGTGCTTCTGACATCTAGCAAGCAAAGGCCAGGGCGCCTGCTTAACATCCCACAGTGCACAAGGCAGCCCCCAACCCGACACACTACCGGCCCCCAGTGTCAGTCGTGCTGCGGTTGAGAAACCCTGGTCTAGAGAGAGAAGCTCTCCCGTTCGCCCCAACCACACCATCAGACAGCCTCAGAGTCTAAACGTCCTGTGTGTGCAACTTCAGACAGAAATCAAACTCTGTGGTCAGAGAGAGGCGGAGGCTCTGAGTCTCAGCCACCAGGCCCACCGCGTTCTTCCTTTTCTTTTATAGTGTTTACTAATGTTGAGTATGTGCTGGCTTCATGCACTCCCTAGAACCACTCGAGAACTGAGTCACATCAACACCCTGTCTTACAGATGAGGAAACTGAGGCACGGAGAGGTTTAACAACATAGTCAAGGTAACGCAAGGAATTCCCACCCGGGCATCCAGCTCCAGAGCTGAAGCTTTCACCACTGCATTAAACCCACTCTCAGTCCCACCAACAAGCCCAGAATGAGACGGTCAACAGAGGTGTGACTCCATGCTGTCTGACGTCTACTGTCACAGGGCTGGGCTCCCAGGAGCCAGGTACGAAGAAGACGACCAAATAGGAGGTTACTGTTGACTCTAGAGACGCCCAGGTCCGAGCTATGAAGATAATCCCCCATCAGGTCTATGCTTCAATGAGAATGCAGGGTCCGAGAGGAGGGAAGGAAGTCTTGGGCAGAGTGGTTTGCAGGGTGCGGGGGGCTCAAGGAGAGGGTGCAGGCATGATGTCAGAGGGCGGGCGCTTGAGGAGGAGGCCAAGCACTGGGCAGCAGGGCAGAATGGGAACTTAAATGAGGCGAGTGAGGTGGGCAGTGCTGGGTCTGAACGCTGTGGTTCCTGCTTGTTTCATCAGTCCTGCCTGAAGTCAGGACTGGATGGATTGGGACGGCCTCACCAGCGGGGAGAAAAAGCAAGCAAGCCTATTTCCAGTGTTCTCTCCAGAAAAGGCTGGTTTGGGCAATGAGCTCTCTCTTGAGATCTCCGTTCCGGCTTAATGAGCGTTATTCTCTTAGAGAATAGTTATGATTCGAAGCGAGTGAATAAGAGCTCCTGCCCCTACCCATCAATTTCTCTTCGCACAGTAGGATTCGGTGATCACTTCTTTTTCAAGATTTTATTTATTTATTTATTTTTAGAGACAGGGGAAGGGAAGGGGAGAAACATCAACATGTGAGAGAAACACAAGTCAGTTGCCTCTCACACGCCCACCACCAGGAACCTGGCCCACAACCCAGGCATGTGCCCTGACTGGGAATTGAACCGGCGACCTTTCGGTTAGCAGGGCGGCACTCAACCCACTGAGCCACACCTGCCAGGGCAGCGGTCACTTCAGACAATGCATCACCTGGGCACTAAGCTGGCAGATGTCGCTTGAACTCCTTCAGAGCAGGTCTCCTTAACTCTGGGGCACACGGCAGCTGCAGCCCCGAAGTCTGCAGGTGAGCCAATAAAGCGGCATGAGTTGGGCACCAGCTATTAAAAACCTACCTGCGAAGTGCCATAATCGAGACACACCTTCCCTCACTCGACCGTAATCACCACAGCCTGGCAAGCACAGTGGCACCTCGGCCCTCATCGTTAATTCATTCTGGAACTCGTGGCATGTGCCGAAACCGACAAGTACCGAACGAACTTTTCCCGTAAGAAATTTTCTCTTGCAGGGAGGCACCGTGACTCACACAAATGTCGGCAGGTGCAATGAGCCCTGAGCAAACGCTGAGTGCTGAGACGTTTTTTCCTCTTCAAGATGTGACGAGTGCGGGATTTGACAGAGTCTGAAGCTGACGAGTACCGAGCCATGGCTGGATTGCCCATTTTCCAGATGACACTACAGGTTCCCAGGTGCTTCAGTACTTGTGCAGATTCAGGGTCAGGGCTGCAGGAGAAGGGCATGGCTTTGGGTCCAGGCTTCTGCTGACACCAAAGCCTGTACCCTTTTCCATGCTGCTCTTCCAACGAGACACCCCGAGCTCATGTCATCTGTGCCGGATTCCAAACTCTATGAGACCCACGTTCACTCACAACAGGAAGGCCAAGACCCCACCAAAATGCAATGAGGTCATTCATGGGTCTCAGGCAGCTTTTACCACTTACAGCTCCAGGTTCTAAAATCGCTAGCAAAGACATTCTTGTCTTCTGTAGCTTTAGGAAACATTTACTCCAGTCCCCGAAGTCACGGCTCTGAGCAGCAAGTGTCCGTGTGTCACCCATTCCACTGGAAGACAGCTCTCTCACCTATAGGAATAGCCCTCAAGTCCAGCTGTCCTCCCTGGAGACCCACACACACCCTGGCCCGTGTGTGTGTGTGACCATCCATTCCAGCTTCCTGTGCCCCAAAGGAAGCCCACAACTAGCTGGGTGAGGTTCCAGCACAGCACGTGACCATGCACCAGAGTGTGGCTCTCTAGGCCTCAGCTTCCTTCCCTGTAACCGCCTCTTTAGGTTACATGAATTAATAGGTACAAAGTGTCGATAAATACTCAACCTGTGCTGGCCGCTTTTGTTACATTTACTATCCACGTGTATCCTGAGACGGTCCTCAGCAACGTGTAGCCGACACTGAACCACAAAGTCATCTTTCTAGTGCCCATCACGGCCCAGACTTGCAGGAACAAACTGGAAGACTAGTGAAAGGGTGAATGAGACACATTGAGGCGCCTCCCTGCAATGCAACGAGACGCAACAGCTGAAAGTTACAGAAGAGAATACTTTCCGGCAAGGGTGGTGTTTGCAACATGCTGTCTCGACTTTACAAACTGCCCCTGAGGGAAGCAGAGCAGACAGAGAACTCACCAGCCCCCCAGGGGCCTGCAGTATAGAAATTTTTTGTTGACTCATGTATTTGCTGAAAAAGTTCTGGATGCCAGTTTTGTATCTAATCTATAATATGTCCATGTTTGTTTGTTTTCAAAAAAATAGAAACAAAACTCTTCAAAAGACTTTCCACTCCTTAAGAGCGAGCCTATAGGAAGAAGCCTCAGGTTCATACTGTAGCCTCCTGGGTGTCCCCAGGGATGTACCTACCGCAGTTTTTTTTCTATTAGGGAAAAAGTGTAGGTTATAAAGAATGTGTAGGAGGTAACACTATTTTATTATAAATAGAATATGCATAAAAAAGACAAAAATCACTCATCAAAATGGTACCAGGGTTATCTTTGGGGGAGTAAAGATTACAGGTAATTTTGCTTTCTTCTTTTATTTATTTTTCAAAATGCTGAAATTTTTTTTTAAAAAGCCTGAACTAACTCAAAAGGGAACAGAATCAGCCTCCTGCCAACTGGGCTAACAGCCCCCCGACAGGGCAGGGCGTCAGTGTGAGTCCTGAGCAGATCAGTGTGGCTGCAGGGAGGGCAGCAGGTCCTGGACACAGAAAGGTCTGGGCTGTGAGTCAGCCCCGACTTCGCACCAGATGGGGAGTGACCCCTCAGAGCTCAGCTCACTGCAGGGGGCCTGAAATCTCATTCAAAGTCACAACACAGTAGGCAGTAGGTGCTGGCTCTCTACCCAACACATTTACCAAAGGACATGGAGCATGCCCAGAAGCTGTCCTCCTAGGGCAGTCCCCTGAAGTTTCCAGAAGGGCAGCTATGTAAGGGAGGCCTCCTCGGCTTTCAGTCCACCCAATCCCTTCCTAAGGGGCCTCTCCTGAAGCTGGCCTTTCCCACACCAGCGGCCGCATGACGGTTTTCAGCTATGTACAGGGACAGCGACAATGCATCATTGGAACTTTATACTGGTTTCCACTACTCTGGAAACAGGACCCATCGCCACCCACCCGCCCACCCTGCACCTTCCACCACTCCATTCCCTATAGACAGTGGCTTCCGGGCGGGTTGGGCAATGGCTGAACCCATGATAAGAAATTCATTTTACATGGAATTCTGTACACACAAGCACACACATCACACGTGTGTCTATAACCGAAACAAGTTGCACGACACGATACTTGTCCTTCCCACTTGAAGTAAACTCTGCTGTTTTCTGTTCTACTCCTTCCTAGTGCTGATCATAACTCACCAAAGTGATTTTTATGAGCTACGGTTTCAAATGCGCTGCTTTACAGCACGTAAGTCTGTGGTTAGTTTTCCAGACTTCGCTTTAAAAGCACATTTTTGAAACATGTTAGGTGGAACTAACTACACACAATAGTCAAAGGACCAACAACAGCAATTTCATATGGTTCAACCTAATGATTAGGTACGGGCCAAACTCGGGGGCTCAACGGCCCCATTTGCCTCTCCTAAGCTGATTCAACACTTGAGTTATGGTCAAAACTGGACTACACCGTGAAAGTAGATTGTTTTGTGCAAAAGACAGATGTCACCTGAATGGGACAAGTCACTGAGAGCCGATCTGAGCCACACCTTCGGGGGGAGTAACAATGACAAACACAGGGATGCTGTGAGGACAGAAGGAACCCATGTATGCTGAAGGGCACGTCAACTAGAAGGTAAAAACAGTGCTTGTCCAGTCTTCTGAAGTGGTCAGTTGTGCCAGCATCCCAGCAAAATCAGGTCATGAAACATCTGTGGGGGCAGTTTGCTCCATGGTAAGACCTTGTTGTGCAGGTTGATTTAACCCTCCAGAACCCTATGAGGTGGGTATTCTTGTCCCCATTTGCCAGATGAGAAATAACAAGGTGTCAAGCATTAGATTAGAAGAGCTGGCCAAGGTCACACAGCCAGCAAGTAGGGGAATCAGGTCTGTCTTCCTCCAGCACAGGTGCACCCAGCACCCGGCTGCCATCTGCCTCTGCACCCATCACCACCCCACAGATCTCCCTCTCTGGGCCCCAGGAACAGGTCCACCCGTGTGGCCCCCCTCAGTAAGGAAGAACCCCCGTGATACAAGGGCAGGACAATGAGGTGGCCCCTCGGCCAGCAGCAGGAAACATAGGATCACCTTGCTGCCATGGAAACAGGTGGCACGGTCAGCAGACTCCCAGGCCTCCCGTTGGCCTCTCATCTCCCTCCCACCTCCAGCAGTTAGAGCCAAGGAGTATGTCTTTAAACCCTCACTTGTTGGCATAAATACTCCCCTGAGCCCTACACAAAATGTACCCAGAGACAGGAGGTGGCCACAGCCAAGCTGGCCAGGTCACAAGAAAAAGAAAAGTGCTTCAGCCAGTGCAAGAAGGACCTCGTTTTGGGGGTGGGGGTGGGGGTGGGGACTGGGTTTAAAAAAACACACACATGGTCAGTACCCCTGTTCTCCTTCAGGGCAAGAACCACACGGGCCCCTCTTCACTCACATCTCTTAGTCATTTGTTAACTCCATTGTATTCACTGTCAAAAGAGAGACATGACTTAAGCCATGCTACCAGGGAGCCTCTACTGTCCCCCATTACACATTTTAATGTACATATATAGGTGTGCACGCACACAATCCATTGTGGATTTAATCTCTTCAGTCCAATTTAAAAGATTTTGTACCACCATTTTGACAACTCATAATTATGGCCTCCTGCCCTAACTTTAAAATGTAATGCTTGAGTAAATGGAATATTTTGTCAGTTGTTTTGAGATTTCTGTGTCCATTTACAAGGAGCTTTAACATAATGTGACCTCACTTATCGAACTACTCTGTGTGAGAGGAAATACTACTACCATGAGCGTTTTAGAGATAGGACCAGCAAGGATCAGAGAGGTTAAGGCACCTGTCCAAGATCACACAGCTAGTTAGATCGTAGAGCCAGCATTCCAATCACGCTGCTTGGCTCCAAGACCTATACCTGCTTCACCATCCAGGGTTTTACTTCTCTGTTCCCTAAGGAACAAGGGCTGCGTCAGAAATAGCTGGAAATATATATGTATATATATTTGCAACACAAATGAAGCCAAAACACTAACTTCCTTAATACCAAAGAGCTTGTTCAAATTGATAACAAAAGGCAACCTCCCCACAAAACAGGAGTTAACAAAAAAAAAAAAAGGAAGCAAGAAATGCAAATGGCCCAAAATGAGGGAGGTAAGTACTCAGCTCAAAATTATAAATATAAATAAATGTAACAGGGTACACTTTTCCACCTCTGGCAATTTAACAACCCTCAATTTACCTGATGGTATGACAAAACAAACTGTCCAAACCGAGGGACAAACTGGGACAATATGTGTGGAGGGCGACTTCACAACCTTATCGAATTTTTAAATGCATATACCCTCCAACCCAGCAACCCTAAAACTAAAGATTTAGCCTACAAGTATCCTTATGAAGGTTATAATGAAATGTACACCAAAAGACAATCTCCGAAGCATGATTTATAAAGGGTGGGGGGTAGAGACTAAAAATAAAGTGTCCATTGATTGAGAAATGGTCAAGTAAATGATGGTCCATTCACACATCGCAATATTAGGCAGTCATTTTTGAAAAATGAGTTAAAGCTATTGGTACAAATATTAAATGATCTCCAAGATAACTCAGTAAATTAAAAGCCTAAGTAGAATAAAATGTATATACAATGTTTTCAGAACGGATGAACAAAGACACTTGTCTACATTACATAGAAACATTTTTTTTCCTAGAAGGAAAGCAAAGTGGGGAGGGTATCTTAAAGAAGACAGATACTTTCCGATGTTTTAGACTGCAGGGCTTTTAACCTGGGCTGCATGCGCTATTTTAAAGCTTCTATGAAACCACCTGAAGTTGGATACAAAATTACAAATACGTTCATTTCTTTGGGGGAGAGGGTTCTTCCCTTTTACATACTCTGTAAGGGTCTCATACCTCCCCCACCCCAGAAAGAGTAGGGAGCACTGCGTTACAAGCTCCAAATGGGTGCCAAATTTTCATAGTCACTCACTCACTCGCTCGCTCACCATGAAATAACAATGGGCTGAGGCCCGGCTCAGACACACCACCCCATTCCTGCCCTGCAGAAGATGATTTGTGGCATAGAAACTATATTGTCTGCTCAAGCCTCAGAAACGGCAACTGGGTACAGCTTCCCTGTAACAGGAAGAAGGAAAAGTGGAACTGAAAATTATTTGCATGTTTAAAATTAGACCTTCTGTGGGAGCTGACATTACTGTGCTTTCAAAATGCCCCCACCTGCCACCTCATCAAGCACCCCTCACCCAGGCATTTACATGCCATGGAAATTCTGAGACAATGGGAAGACTGCAGCTTCACTAATAAGGAAGTAATAACAAACTTCCTACAGCTCCCTTTGTCCCTCCAAGGGGCCACCAGAAATGCCAATGGAAAGCCAGCCTCAGAGGTGGGGATGCAAACTACTATGCTCGTTCCCTGGTCTGAGGTAGCTGCCACTCTAGGATTCCCAGAGACTGTCTGGCCCTCTCGTTGTCATCTCCACCCCTTCTCTAGCAAATCCTGGGCCAGCCCTTTCTCTGCAGGGACAGCAAGGACATCACCCGCACAGCCTGTCTCGAGACTGTGGTCAGTGAGCTGGGGTAAGGGAAGTTATGCCTAACCCCCACGGCCTGGGAGAGTCCTGAAGGCAGGCTGCTTTTCTTGCTCAGCACCGAGGCCTCTGCTCGGTGCCTGTTTCCCAGACTTCAGTAGCGTGTCACCTATACAAGTTCGCTAGAACCACATCATCCTTACATAATTATTTAACGGTATTTTTCTGTAGATCCCCTTTTTATTCCATTTCAGTAAACTTAATTACCATGACACTACAAAAAACCTCAATCTACCTATAAAATCACGGGCTTGATATGCAACTTACAATTTTTTTCTAATACCCCTCTCCCCCCAAAATAAATAATTCTTAACATTCAAAAAATGTTTTGGGCCCTGGCCAGTGTGGCTCAGTTGTTTGGAGCATCATCCCATAGACCAAAAGATCATGGGTTCGATTCCTGGTCAGGGCACATACCCAGGTTGCAGGTTCAACGAGAAGGCAACCAATCGATGTTTCTCTCTCTCTCTCTCCCCCCCCCACCCCCGCCCTCCTGCCCTCCCTCCCTCCCTCGCCCTCTCTAAAAAGTGAGGATAAAAAAAATGTTTGGGACTGAGCTGAGCTCATTTTGCACACTCCCCAGGAAACACTCTACAGAAAACATTTGATAAGTATTTCTTATAGAAACTAATGATGTGAAGCCCCACCTCTCCCCACATGACAGCAGCAGCCACCGTGAGCGATTGAATTGTGCCTTAGATTTTACATAGCAGCTCTTCTTCTATCGTACCTGATCCTCTCAACTGCCTACTGGAGCAGGAAGTGTTTGTCCCTTTTTCCAGAAAAGAAAATGAGGAGTCACATAGTTTAAGTGACTTGCACAAGTGTCTACAGCGACTAAGTGGCAGAGGCAAAGTGGAACCCAGGTCTTCCTGTTCCAGACCCCATCCTGTGCCCACTAAGGCAGGCTTGCCTCGTAAACTCAGGCTTCCAAAGAAGCATGAGCAAGAGAGAGGGTCCCTTGGCTGTCCATGATACAAACGGAGTAGATGCTACAGAATTTAGGATTCGGAGAAGGCGAAATGACTCCCAGCCCCGTCAGTGTTCAGGCCCCACAAGCCCATCCCTCGCCACGAAAGTCCCACCTGTTAGTTGTACTCTGAAGACCTTCCCTGAAACACCTGACTTCTCACAGTGCAGGACAGTAACCTGGGGCCATGGAGACGTTAGGCTTGGCTCCGTCACCTACTACTTATGAACCTTTGGTAACTTCTGAACCTCATTTTTCTCTCAGATAAAATGGGAACATGACAGCACCCACCTCTTACTATTTCTGAAATGATCAAATGAGGTAATGCACTAGAATCCCTAGCACAGTGCCTGCCGTGTGTACCGTTACCTGTTAATTACAATATCACCAACCAACAGCATTATGTTAGAAGGGAAACGCACAGAAAATTGCCTCTTACACTGCACTCAAAATAATTCCCTTGGCCGAGCAGTGAATGAACTAAGAAGTAATTGCTGGTGATGGGCTGGCTAAACCCAGGCCTACAGTCACTCTGCAGCTCTGCCTAGGCCTCAACCCCAGGCAAAAATTACTTGTAGGAGCTAAATAACCTCTGTACTGACCAAAATCACTCACTCAGGAGCCAGGAGGCATTCTCCCTGCTGAGGAAAGCTTGGGGATTCCGCGGTTATCTTCATCGTGGGGCTGAACTTGAAGTCAGCTCAGAGTCGCCGTCTAACCATAAACCAATTTGCTCTGTTTTCCTAAACTGTCTGCAAACAAAACATAAAATTTGGTTTTCCCGTTGTTGTTCTGAAGCCAAACAAGAATATTTAAAGTCACCCATATGAGAATTTAACAAGCAATATAAAGAGGAGTCAAAATATTTTCCGTACTCTGGATGAAGCAGGCAGGCGAGCGGACTCAAGGACCAGCTACGGTGGACGGTAAACACAGCTATCACTTCCCAGTAAACAAGCAAGCAAAGAACATGCAAACCCACAACCCAAAAAGACCAACACAACGTTTGTCAGTCACCAGCTTCTTTTTTTCTTTTTAAAGCAGCCCACTATCCAGCCGACTTCATAAAGAATATGTCAGGACTACATTTCTCAAGAGAAGGAGGCAAAGGGGAAAAAATTGCTTTGTCACACTGCCTAAAACATGCACAGAAACCAAAATTAGTGTGCAAAAACGCTGCGAGAATGGGCGGGGTCAGACACTGCAACCAGCACAACCCTCACACTGGAATCATCTCGGACAGGCCTTCCTGTCTCGGGGATGAGGTGCCAGGGTCGAAAATTGCTTTTCCGGCCCTACTGAGCACCGAGACCTCCAGCATCTTAGCCTCCCAGCTTCCACCACAGTCCTCATTCATGGCCCAACAGAGCTGTGTCTTTTCCCACCACTTGTCTGTTTTCTTAACCTACTAGAGTAGATTCCTTTTTAAAACACACACACACTCTCCAAGCCACACAAAACCAATCCAGCATTAGGGAGGTAGTCAGACGCCTGCACCCACATTTCCTAAGCGCACAAGCTTCAGAAATCTTAAATGCGACTTCTAATTTCAAAAATGACTTGACGTTGAAAAACTGTTTACACCCACAGTTCCAGGGATACACGCGATGAGGCAGGACAGCGCCTACAGCTAAAAGTAAGAGCAAAGCGAAGACATGACACACCCACAAAAAGCATCATGAACATACGAGGCACAGGCAGGGGACGCAGATCCCACCCAGTCTCACAGTCGCCACAGCCTTGCCGGGTGACCTCAGCCAGCTCACTGTCTTCTCCGGGCCTCAGCATCCTCCTCAAAAAGAAACGAGGGGTTTGAAGTACCTCGAAAGACCAGTCCAGATCAAAACTTCATTGATTCCCTGACATATCCAGTATCAAAATGAACTGCCAAATGTGGATTTGAAGCTCCTTTTTCAGAGAGCCTTTTAGATTTCCTATTTTATAACGTATCCAAGAAAACGAGAAACAGAGTCCTCTAGCATTTCTGCAGAATAAATTACAGCGGAAGGAAATATCTGAATAGAGAGAGGACAAGTGTGGAGCGGCAAGGAATATGCTATTGAAATTCAAGAAAGGATTGGGCAAGAAATAAATTTACTGAAGAAACGTTTCGCTGATTCAAAGCGCAGCTAACAACCACCACGACAAAAGAAAAAAAAATGAATAGTGATATAATAAAATACACATGTACCAAATTAAACTAAAATTAAGTGAAGATCAAGTATGTCTTTAGTATAAATTTTGGTGCAAGAGCTCTTCAGTCATGAGGGTTTTGTGTGTGTTTTTTAATCTCGTAGATTGTTCTCCGGAGCTTCCTTGCAGGAACAGGGAGAAAACAGTCACATACACACACTACACCTCCATGACAATAATCCCATCTGGACAACCCTTACTGTCTACGCGGCTCTTCCAGACACTGGCCAGGGGAAGCCCCAATTCACAGGGCAGGTGGCAGTGCGCCCACCCTACAAACGTGTTCACTGAGGACTCGGGGGACCGCAAAGCAAGTCCAGCCCTGGAGCTTCCTCGGACACCGGATCCAGTGTCCTCCGCAGGAGGTCCCACGGCCGCCCAGGCCCTCAGAGGAGCCTGTTCGGAGCCTGCTGAGGACAACGGTGAGGGGACATTAGCGCCCAGAGCTCCTCCTCGGCCCGCCTGCTGGGCTTCTCTGCTCCCCGAGGCTGATGTGCGTGAAAAGTTTTCCCCGAAACCAAGTTCCATCCCCAGTGATAACTGACTTGCCAGGTTGCAAACATCCTCAGTCCCTCAGAGCGCCTGTCTGTACCAAACGAGCAAGGCTTTCATGGACAAAACGCACGACAAGGTGTCATCACCAGAGCCCCTTCCGCTGCGGGTTCAAGACCCGAGCGGGCTCCTAGAAGGCTGAGCGGCGCGGCGGGCAGGGCTGCTGACCCCCCAGCTCCTCTGTGCGGTGGGCAGCCTCCCAGCTGCTCTGCTTGCCCCGGGGAAGAGCACCAAGGGGACGCGGAGCGTTCAGCGCGCTCGGTCACCAGCACGCCAGGCGCAGCGTTATCTGCAAAGCGAATCGAGAACACAGGGCCGAGGGGGGCGAGCCGGCGCCCACCGAGCACGAAGTACACCCCCCAGGGAAGCGACCGGCTTCCCCGGGAAGAGGACCGTCCGCGGGAGGGACCCCCGCGTGTAGCCCCCTTGCCCCGGGGTGGCAACTTTCCCCAGAAGCGGTGCCCTCGGCCCGGAGGCCCCGCGCCTCGCCCCCTGCCCCGCGACCCGGCCCCCGGCCCCCGGCCGTCGCCGCTGCCCCTCGGCCCAGCCCCTCCGGCCCTGCAGGCCGGATCGGCCCCGCTCCGCGCCGGGCGCCCTCATCACACACGCCCCCTCCGGCCGCCTCGGGCGGGCGAGCCGGTCGGCAGACCGAACCAGCTGCGGGAAGGGCGGGCCAGAGACGGCCTGGAGTCCGCGGGGGGCGCCCCAGGGAGGCTGCGGACACCCCGGGACCCCGGAGCCCGCCGCCCGCCCTCTGGTGCCGGGCAGCCCGGTAACCCGCTCGGTCGCCGGCCTGCGAGGCCGGCCGGCCGGCTCCCGCGAGCCCTCCAGGAGGGGCTCCCTCGGACTCGGGCCCTCACCTCCCCCAACCCGGCAGGCGGGCACCGCGGGCAGGTGCCGGGGATGCCAGTCCCGCCCCGCCCTGCCTCCCCCGTCCGGGCCCCCGGCCGCTCACCTGGCCCAGGCGACACAGCAGCAGCAGCGGCGGCAGCGCCCAGCGCAGCCCGGGCGAGCGCCGAGGTGGCCGCGCCTCCCGCGCCGCCGGCTTCATGCCCCGCGCGCTCTGGAACGTGCCCGGGCCGCGCGAGTCGGGCCCCGCCGTGCGCCCGAGCCCGGGCGCCCCGCTCGCCGCCTCCAGCCACCGCCTCCGCCTCCGCCTCCTCCAGCCGGTCCGCCTAGTCCCCGCTCCGCCCGCCCCGGGCTTCCCCGGGGACATGGCAGCCGCGGCGGCCCCGCGGCTGGGCCCGGCGCGGCGGTCGCGGAGGGGACCCGTCGCTGGGCGCGCAGGAGCTTCGCGGGGCGGAGCGAGCGGCGCCCACCCCCCGTGCGCGGCAACGGGATCCCGGCTCCCGCGGCTCCGGCGGCTCCCGCTGCCTCCTCTGCGCGTCATGCGGCTCCGGCTGCAGGGAGCCGCGGAGAGCGCTCCCGCCCTTCGCTCCCCTCCCCCTCTGAATATTCATCGCTTCCTCCCGCCCGGCCGGCCCGGCGGCGGCCGAGCCCCGCGGCCCCTCGCCTCCCTCCGCGGCAGCCCCGGCCCCCGCCCCCGCCCAGCCGGCCCGGCGGTGGGGAGGGGGCAGCGGCGCGCCCCGCGCTCGCCTCGGCGGCTCCCCTCCCGCGGGCAGAGGAAGCGCCCCCGCCTTGCCGCCTTCTCCGCCGGGCCCTCCCACATTCCTGGGGCTGGGGACCCGGGACGCGGCTCCGCGCCGCGAGCCCGCACTCCTCGGTACGGACGCCCCTGCCTCGGTCCCCCTCCCTGGTCCCGGGTTTGGGTCACCGTGTGCCGACCGAACTCCCTCCCGAGGGCACCAGCCAGGCCTGCGTTTCGGGAGCCACCCGGTGAAGGCCTGGTTGACCTGGCCAGTGGGTGGGCTTGGGGCTCTCGAACCCCTGAATGGAAGGACACAGTGCCGTGTGCTGTGTTCCCCGCGCCCCTACCCCCGGGCCGGGGAGGCGGGGAGCCGGCGTTGGAGCGGGTCCTGTGATTGGGACCCCAGCCCTAGCATATGGTACACCTCTGGCTCTGCGGGCGCTCCTGAGCTGTGTGGCCTGGGGACGGGCATGTCGCCCCTCTGGGCCTCGATAAACGTGACACTAGTATCTGGCCAGAGAGACGTGATTGGTGATCACAGGAGGTAATGAAGGGGAAAGTCCCAGAGACTAGCCGCTGTCATCACACTGTCAAAGAAGTCCACGATCTAACAGGGTTAAATGTGGCTGCGAGGCTGAGTCCTGCGCCCGTGCCCAGGGAGAAAACTGAGGGCCTAGGAGGCAAAGCCGGTTGCCCAAGAAAGGTAGTGAGAGAAAGGGCCAAATCGAGGAGTGCGAGGAGGGAGAGATGAATTCCAACCAGGGAAAGAGGCGACACCTGAGCTGGGCTTTGAAGGCCGGGTTGTATTTCACCAAGCAGATAGAGGGGGAAACGTCTCAGGAAGTGGGAGCAGCTTGGCAAAGCAACCGAAGGGGGATGATTCAGGCTTGGCCTTCGGAGAAGCAGGGGACGCGAGGGTGGGGGTTCGTGTTTGGGGGAGATTCTGAAAGCTAGAAGAACTAGTCTGGGGGTAGATTCGCTGTGCAGGGAGTGCAAACCGCCAGGTGACTAATACTGCCTCCAGGTACCCCTTGGACCTTGGGGAGGCCCCATCTGTGAGATGAGAAGACACCTGCACTGAAAGGGTCTAAACAGCTCTTACCGCACAAGCAGAGAAGGTAAGAGGACCCACCTGCTGACTGCCACCTTGCCATCTTTTGTTTAAACATGATGCAATCATAATTCACAAGGAACCCTGTTCCTCCCTGCCTCCTCCCCTTCTTGGGCAGAGACAGGTGGTTTGAAAGGCGACTGTGTTCCTGATGCCTAGGAGGAAGAAAAGCTGCCAGGTCTGCAGGCTGCCCCAGCCACCCCGATTCTCACAGACCTCACAGACCCTGGGGATCCACCCAGCCTCCACGGCCTGGTGGCAAACAGCTCTGGGAACTCCCGCGTGCACTCTGGTTTTCTCCTGGATGAAATGGATGCCCGCACGGAAGTGTTGGTGGGAACGGGATTTCCCCACCACGTGGTGATGAAGGAGAACACACAGCCTTTTCAGTAAAAAGGAGTTAAGACCTGAATGGTAAACTACCTGTTCAGTCATAAACAGATTACACTGGATTAGCGACCCAGAGGAGAACGGAAGTGAATCCTGTGGAGGTGAAGTGTAAACTCCCTGAGGGCAGGGACTGGGTTTTTCTCACCCTGGGCACCCTGCCCCAGCTCATTCTGCGCCTCAGCCCTAGCAGGAACTCAAAACTTGTGTTGGCTGCATGCTTGTATAAACGCATACAGGGGAACCATGATGTGAAAGTTCATTTCAGCAAGGATAAATTAGGGAAGTGTCACTCACTTTGCAAAAAGAGAGAGAGAGACTTGATTCCAATTTATAGGTCTCTCCCTTGGGTATTACTTCCCCTAGATTCCCCAGCCCTGAGCTGGGTGCATATCCCCCACCACAGTCTCCTAGCTCCCGCTGTGTGAACCTTACCTAACCATGAATTGCCTATTTGACCATCTTCCTCACAAGACTCTAAGTGAACCCCTTGAATATGTGGGCTGCACCTTACCATTGCATGCCCAGCACGAAAGTCAATATTATTTAGTTGAATGACATGCATTCCTTTGAATTGCAAGCTAAGGTATTAAATATACGCCTGTTCTTTCCGCCCTCACCCACTCCCACTCTCTATTTCTCTCTCTCTCTCTCTCTCTCTCTCACACACACACACACACACACACACACACACAATTCCATTTGCAAACAGCTTTTCAGGGATAAATCTACTGTGCAAAGTTCGGGGCACATTCTCTGAGAATATAATGTATAATGACATTTGACCTTTTAATCATGTCCACCTTCAAGCAAAAGCTACAGCTTTGCTGGATACGAAGCCAGGTTCATAGGAAATAAAAGAGCCAAACCAAGAGGTTGGAATGGAGGGTTCCTGGATGTGTTCCAGAATCCCTGATAGGAATTACCCAATGGCTTATTATAATGCAGCTTCCCATTGTTTTCTACAGATTATGGAGGATGGGGCCTGGGAATATGTATTTTTATCTATTTTTATCCACCACCTTGGGTCATTCTTGCTGTCAAGCAGGACTGGAAAACACTGTCCATTCATTCTATCATTGGCCTGCATTGTCCCCAATAGAAATAAAGACCGTTGATCAGACACTACTAAGTGCCAGGCACTACTCTAGGTACTTGACATTAATTGTGTCTCTTCTTACAACAACCCTGTAGAATAGGTATCACCATCAGTATCTGACAAACAAAGAAACCGAGTCTCGGAGATCTAGTGACTTACATGGGATCCCACAGCTTCAGAGTGTCAAAACCAGGAAGAAACCATGTCTTCCCTGCCATTGTGCCATGGTGTTGCTCCCCTTGATATTTGTAGAGAAGCTAATATAAGGTGCTCTATGTGTTGGCTGTTGTTGTTACCTTTATTATTACTCTCCTGAGCCTCTCAGTCTTCCCAATTTTAAAATGGGAAGGGACAGAGAACACAAGACTTTCTACTTCATCCTCCAAGAACTGGGAACAGGCAGAAAGCCATGTTCAATGGCACGTCCCCTATCCCACCAGGAGACAGGCATGCTGGGCACCAGCCTGGAACCAGGTCAGCAGCCCCGCAGGGAGTCCATTCAGCCTGGCAACCCTCAGTTTATTTTAAAAGCCACCATGAGCAAACCATTCTCCAAAGCCCTCCTAAGCGGAATGGAATGTCTCTTGCGAGTCTGATTAGCTAATGTCACAGGCATGGCTGCCCTGAGACCTTCCTGCCTCACAGACTTGAACTGAATCAGAATGGAAAGGAAGACTTAGAAAGTTCTTTATAAAAAAAAAAAAAAAAGGAGCACTTTATCTTTATAATAGTAACAGGATGTTTCCTGTGGACTAATAACTGCTCTGTGGTTAGAACTCCATGCTTGTCCACCAGACCTCAGCTCCTCCCTAAACAGAGCCTTAATCACCTGCCTGTGCACAAAGCCAGGGAGTGCCTTGGCAATGCCTTTTCTGTTTCTTCAAGCACTTGCAACATTAAGCATTTTCCTAATTTGTGTGTGTCAAGAAAGAAAACAAAGTTGCACTTACAAAGAAACAGTTGCACCTTGCAGACCTTCTGTGCAGGAGTGGAAGCCTATTGCAGCCAACTCGGGTCTGCAGAACAGAAAGACAGCCACTGCCCTCAAGAGTCCCTCCCTTTCCCAAGTGTTAGAGGAGGAGCACCCCGGGCCTCCACACTCGCAGCTGTGAAGCTCTCAGTATTCCCAGAACCTCCATGTTCTGGCAAGACAGACCCAGGACCCATGGTCTTAGGCACCTGGAAACACAGGGAGTGTGTGACCAGGAGACCTAGGAGACAAGGGGCTTTTGTCTGAGGCTGGAGAGCAACTTCTGCACAAAGACCAGAAGAGGCAGGCAGGGGGCAGGAGACAGGCAATCAAGCCTGCAGCAGACAAAGACTGGGCTGAGAGGTGTAAAGACAAGCGGAAGAGTGAGCAGGAGGCCCAGAGTCCCAGGGCTTCTCAGTGGCTGGGTCCTTCCAGGCTTGTTGAAAATAAATTAATTTTGTTTGGGTTTGAAAAGAATTGTTCTTTTTTTTTTTCAGGTTAAAAAAAAATGTCTTAATCTCATTGCACTGGATCTATAGAACACCTGGGTAGGGGTTAGGATGAGAAATGAACTTGTAACAATTATGTAGTGGAATCTTGTCAGTACGGAAGAAAATGCCCTGCAATCTAAATAAACAAATCACAGTCATGTGCAGCAATAGTTACATTATGATATATAAGTGGTATATGAACATATATGCGTATGTCATATTCGAATGATATGTGCGTGAGCTGTGCTCATAGTAACAAACGGTAATGGGTACAAGTAAGGACTCTGGAGTCAGCTGCCTGGGTTCAAATCCTAGTTCTGCCACTTATTAGCTGTGTGACCCTGAACCAGTTACTTAAGTTCCCTGTGCCCGAATATCCTTATCTGGAAATGAGGCCATTCTTGGGATGGTTATAAGTACTTAAAAAATAGTTCAAACACTGATGATCCTGCCTGAAATAAGGCAAATATCATGTAATAAAAGATATTATTAAAATATATTTTTGGCAGATGTGAGGCAGGACAGTGTAAGGGGAAGAATATGTACTTGGATCAGATGGTCGTAGGTTCAAATCCCGTGTGCTTGCTACAGTTTTGGCTTCCACTTCCTTACATAAGGAATGGGATGATAATTCATTTCTGTGAAGAGGACGGGAAATGACACATGCCAAGTGCCTGGCACCCATTCCAGGAGCCCCAAGGGTAGAGGCACAGTGATTGACAGAAAGAGAAGGAGATGGGGAGTCAGAGCCCTGAGACCTTATTACCCAGATGTCATTGCAGAGACAAGTCACTCTTCTTGGGCTTAGTTTCTTCCTTTGCAAAATGGGGGTTAGATTGGTGCATGGGTCAGCATGGGCTAGGTTATGCCGTAGTAACAAACACCTCCCCAGATCTCAACAACAGAAAAGAACAAAGAGGAACGCCTTGTTCTCACTCCATGTCCCCACAGATCAGCTGAGGCCTGGGCTTCACATCACGCTCCCCTCAGGAGCCATCTGCTGGAGCCGACACTGTCAGTTGCTCTGGCAGAGGGGAAAAGGGCTTTGGAGGGTCTTGAACCGGAAATTAAATACTCTGTCCTGGAAGAGACACTAATCTCTCTCACTCACAGGCCATTAGCCAGAGCTAGTCGTGTGGCCCACCCAACTACAAGGGAGCAGAAAGGCCGATCCTACCCCGTGCCCAGAGTGCAGAGCTAGAGTTGTCAGGTGACCACGATAGGTGACCATGGAGCCTCTAAAATCCTGCCATTGAATTGTGCTCCACTGACCAGCAGCATGGATGTGCCCTGAAAGCATGTTAGAAAGGCAGATTTCTGGGAACCCCCCCAGACCTGCCGTGACAGTCCACTTTATATGTCACTTTAGGCGGGCCACAGGATGCCCAGCTGTCTGTTACACACGACTTCTGGATGTGTCTGTGAGGGCGCTTCTGGAGGAGACTCCCAGTAGAATTAGTGAACTGAGTAAAGCAGCTGCCCCTCCGCAAGGTGAGTGGGCCTCATCTAGTCTGCCGAGGGCCGGGCAAAACAGAATGGTGGGGGACGGTGAGCTCTCTCTCTGCCTGACTGCGTGAGCTGGAGCACCCATGCTCCTGCCCCGTGACTCTCTTCTCAGGCCTTCAGACTCAGACTGCAGTCCACGCCGCCAGCCCTCTGAGTCTCCAGCTCGGAACTACATCACCAGCGCTCCCGGGTTTCCAGCTGGAAGACTGCAGATGGGGAGGCTTCTCAACCTCCACAAGCACAGGAGCCAATGCCTTATTTTATTTATATGGAATACACATGATGTATCTGCTGCATAAGATATGTCGCCTATATTACATGTAATACTGAGTACATGAATCTTATTGTATACAATACATAGATACAGCTCCTATATAATATAGCTCCTATATTACACATCATATTGAATACATAGGATATGTCTCCTATATTATATATAATATTGAATACATATGACATATCACCTATATTTTATATATATATATATATATATATATATATATATATATATATATATATGTGTGTGTGTGTGTGTGTGTGTGCATTAGATATCCTATTGGCTCTATTTTTCTGGAGAGTCCTGCTTAGCACACCTACTAAATCAGAACCTGCATTTTATGAGGACCCCGGTAGACTGCTGTAGAAGTTCAAGTCTGAGAGTGCTAGCCTGTGTCTGTCTGTCTGTCCGTCCGGCCGCAGGGCAGCGAACTGCCTGAGGGCCTGGCTCTCGGGCCACCCCCCCAGCAGATTTGGTTACCACGCTCACGCCGCGGCTGCCCGCCGAGACTGCAATCAGGGTTCTATTTCTAATTGGAATCAGAGCTCGGGAATCTGCGCGGAGCAGCACCCAGGTGCCGTTAGCTTCCTCCAACCACGCTTTGAGAAAATCCTCTCAAGCTTGTTCTGAGTCTGTGGGATTTTTTTTTTTCTTTTTCTATAAAGCAAAAGGAATTCTAGAAGGCCTAGACTAAACCTGGAGCGTTTCCTTTCACTTGCTTGAAAACTCTAATCCAAAACGGAGAGAAGGTAAACACCTGCGTGGGAACACCCACTGCCGTTACTGGCTGCTCCGCCCCAGTCTCCGCGCCAGCCGCACCACACACGTGGTCTCCTTTCGCCCTGGCCACCAGCCTGCACCCGAGGCTCTGTCATGGCCCCACTTGATGGTTAAGGGAACTACACAGCCAACAGTTTAAGGAACTTGCTCGAAGACACACAAGAGGCAGAACCAGGAGGCAGACACAGATCTGCCTGAAGTCAACTCTTGGGTTAACCGATACGTGGTGGCTTCCTCAGGGCTGGGCCTCAGGGCTGGCCCCCAGCCCAAGGAGGTCCCTCCGCAGAGTTTGCTCCCCATCCTGAGCGTCTCCCACGTGGGTCAGCAGCCAGTGACACAGCTGGCCAGCGCTTTAGCGGTAAGGTTTCTGTCCTGTGATCTACTTGGACTCTGCTCCCTCTCCTCTGTGGGACGGGCAGGGAAGAAAAGATGTCCCTCATTAGGGGCCTCCACCCCCATCAGCGGATTTGGGTTAGTTTCTGGGCTGTAAAGAAATATCGATGTGCTTGATTTAGCCAAAGCCTAGAAGTTTGTAATCACCAAAGACATACACAGGTGAAGCGTTTTTGCCTTGAGCCTCTGGGCCCTGGGGAAGCAGGCCAGGCTGGCCTGGGCTGATCCTGGGCCTGTTTCCGGCTTGGCTATCACCCTCAGCAGTGAAATCGAACAGAGAGAAGGAGTTCACAGACCGGCTGTGACCCTGGCCCAGGGAAGGCGACAGCAGGTGTCCTCAAGGTCTTGGCTTTTCTGGCAAAGCTAGGTTTTCCTGACCCTGATCCCTTCTGATGCAGTGACACCCTGGAGACTTATGGTGCCTGGAGCAAGACATTCGCAACACAGAGCCACCAACCAGAACAGGGCAGAGCAGTGACGGAACCCTGCCAGACTCCCTGATTCATCCTGGCACTTGTTACCTGGGAGGATTCCTGGCTCCTGGCTCCTGGCCCCCTAGCCTTCAGCACCAACCTGAGGCAGGTGTGTTCTCTGCTCACTTGGCCCACAGCAGGTGTTAGTCAGACAACTTGACCTTCCACTCGCTGAGCAGGAAGGGAGCTTAGAGGTCATGTATTTGGAGGTCATGTATTCAACCCCTGACAAATAAATGAAGTCCCAGAGAAAGACAGTGGCCATCTAAAGCTATGGAGAAGTTTACAGGAAAAGTCAAATGCAGACTGGGACAGGAGGTGGATAAAAAGAGGTGTGTCCGGAAAACGTCCAGCGATTGCTAAAGTCTCGAGAACACTTTGCACAACATCGATGTAACCTGGCAGCCGCAGAGAGTGGACTGGAATGCGCATGTGTGAACAATGACGACTTCACTGTACTAGTCAGTGGGGACCATAGACGCCACTGAGTGAGCATGTGCACTGTGTGGCCATTGCATTCAAAATGACTGAGCGAGTAAAGCAATGAATCTGCGTCAAATTTTGCATTAAGCTTGAACATTCCTCAGTGGAAACTATTCAGATGACCCAGAAGCCAATAGCTATGGACAACTGGTGATTGGCAGCTTCATCACGACAATGTGCCCACTCAGGCATCACATCTCGTGCAGAGTTTTTTGATGAAACATCAAGTCGCCCAGGTGACTCAGTTCCCCTACAGCCCAGATTTGGCACCCTGCAATTTCTGGCTTCTTCCAAAACTAAAATCACCTTTGAAAGGGAAGATATTTCAGACTGTCAATGAGATTCAGGAAAATACAGCAGGGCAGCTGATGGCGACTGGGAGAACTGTGTGAGGTCCCAACGTGCCTACTTTGAAGGAGACTGAGGCATCATTGTCCTACGTGCAATGTTTCTTCTTGAATAAATGTGTGTTTTTCATAGTGCATGGCTGGATACCTTCTGGACAGACCTTGTGTATGCGTGTGTGTGTGTGTGTGTGTGTGTGTGTACACATACATACGATGTTCTACCACTTTCAAGTTTACAAAGTTCTTGCACATGCAGTCAGGAAAAATACTCAAAATAGCTCACCCTGTCAGGCATAGGTTCTGATGAATCAGGACAGACACCAGCCTACAGCCCTGCAAACATGAATACCCTTGGCCCTCTCAGCGACCTTGGGGCGTGAGCCCTGTAGTATTCCCACCTCACAGATGGGGAGATGGAGCCTCTGAAAGACTGACGTGTGGCCCTGCTCCACCATCGTGGCTGATATTTGTTTGCTTGTTTGCAGGTTACAGAGGTCATTTAAGCAAAAGGAGAGCTCTATTAGGAGACCACTGGGGTGCCTGGCAGACCCCCAAGCAGGAACACACAGGGCCTCCCCCAGGCCTGGCTGCAAGAACTGGAAAGCCCCCAAGAGCCCAGGCCAGCTGTCTCTGCATATCTGCCTCCTGCTTCTCTCCGGCAGGCAGCCCTTCTCTGCATCTCTCTGCATCTCTCTGCAGCTTTCCCGGTCTCCTCACCTGTTTCACATTCTGACAGTGTGACTCCTATAGTCCACTTCAAATCCCAATTCCCAGAGGATTCTGATTGGCCCAGCTTGGATCCCATGCCCACCCCTCGTCCAATCCTCTTACTTATTACCGACATTTAACAGTTCTTATTCATTTGTTTCACCTGTTTACCTGTTGCTGTGTTTTGTTGTTGTTGTTGCTGTTGATATGTTTTGAAGTATACACACCATGACATTTCACCCTAAATACACATCTCTAAAACTTATAGGCATCATTCTACTTAACCACAACACCATTATCATACTCAACAAAATTAACAGCTCCTTAACACAACCCAATGCTCTGTCCATACCCAGATACGTACAACGGCTCCCCAGATGTTTCTCAGTGCTGGCTTTTTAAACTAGGGTTCGATCAGTACCTACACATGGTGTTTGGCTGTCTTTACCTTTACATCCTTTTCATCTCCACACCCACAGCTACATCTCCACTGCTTTAACCTCTGCACCTGCAGCTACCTCTCCATTGTCGACATGCTGCTCTCGTCATGAACACAGAGGAGAATACCTCCTCACCAGACCCAGCCAAAGGAAACCCAGGCTGTTTGTGGATGAATCGCTGCAGCCTGGTCCCCTCCACGCACTGGTAAGAGGTGACTGGCTATGTGTGAAATCTCTGGCCTTGGAAGAAAAACAAAGGACACCTGTATGTGAGTCAGCCTTGTGCAACCAGAACTGTAGTCTGTCTCTGTCTCTCGCCCTCACCCGCAGCTTTCTTGTGTAATTCAAACAGGCAAGTTGGTGTGAAAGGAAGGACACAGGCAGACAACCCCTCAACTCTGGCTCCGTGACTGTGGAGCACTGTGGCCTTGGGCAGGTCATCTCGCCTCTCGGAGCCTCAGTTCCTTTACCTGTGAAGTGAAGGCGATGCCCGTTTGTGGGGCTGCTGTGGGGTGAGCTCACTTACACAGCCTGCCCATCGCCGTGCTTTCCTTCCTGGTGAAGCTTGGAACAGAAGCTCACACCTGGTTACCAAATGCAGTCTTTCTTCTTCCTGTGGACACAACAGAGGACATTTCCCAGCCTCCCTTGCTGTTAGATGTGGCTGTGTGATCAAGTTTTGACTGTGAAATCTGAGAAAAGTGTGCTGTGTAAGCCACCTCCAGGTCCAGCCCGTAAAACCTATGCCCATGGGCCAAGGACAACCCTTGAAATGGCCTAGTGACACAGGCAAAAATCTCTATGTATCTGGTCCCTGAATGACTACAGGGGGCAAAGTTCTTGTTACCAATGACGACCACCTGATTTGGACATTCCATGAGCAAGACATAAAGCTTTATGGTGATGACCGATGTGGTTTTAGGGTTTATCCCCTACAGCAGCTAGCATCCCTTAACCTACACAAGCTCTGTGTTAAAGATGAAGTCACCACTTAGAAGGAAAACCGGAACAGGACTGACTTAAACCACAGTGGCTGTTGGAAAACCAAATAAGGACCCACACAACTGTTAAGGGACACACTTCCATTTTTATAGTGTACTTTATCAAATGTCTGAGTGCCTTGATATTTTCCCCACCTCTGAAATGATGCGGTGTGGGGCCGGCATCTGACACTGCCGACAGCCGGGAGACAGCCGGGAGGTAGGTGCTCTCCATCTGTCATCCTTTCCCCTGAAGGTCGTGCACTGTTCGCACTGCAGGTGCTGGATTTAATCACCACTCACAGTATCTTCAAAGGGATTCCATGCTGATCGGGTGCTGAATTGAAAAGCTGTGCGCTCAAAGGCGAGGAAACAGAGCCGCGTGATGTCCGATAAAAGTCTATGTCTAAATAGGACTGAAGAGATCTCTCCCAAGAGCCATCGGATGAGAAGTTTAAGTGACAGAAAAGCCTTGTGTCAGGGTCCCTGTTTTTCAGAGATACATCGGTGGTGGTGTGGGGTACGATGGATGCGTACCTTCAATCTGGTGAAACTGGCAACATGTAGGTATGTCAGCGATTGTTAACCAAGGAAGAAAGCCAGTATAAATAATAATAATAATAATAATAATAATAATAGAACAACTTGCACTTGCTGAGAGCCAGACAAGCACGAAGTTGCAAGCATCCCCCGCATTACCTCACTGAGTCATCGTAACAACTCTGCGAGGCGGTTACTCTTTTATAAATGATAGCGAATTGTCCCATTCGGACATTCGGAAAGGGAATAACAGGGAGAAATGTGACTCTGATTGGGAGGGGGACCTTCCTAGGACGCAAGGAGACCTGAAAGAGAACAGTCGGCCGTGTTAAGTGAGCACCTAGCAGGTAGCAGGTTTGATTCTAGTTATGTATCAACTCGGTTCTCATGGGAACCCTCAGAATCAGGGTTACGATCAGTCCCACCTACAGATGAGGAAGTCAGGTCAGGGATAAAGAAGTTAAGTGACTTGCTCCTAATAATTCGAGTCACTCAGCTAATAAGTGATAAAACCTGGGGGGTGAAGCACGGTTCTCTGGGCACAGAGCCCACGCCTCCTCCCCCTTCACTGTCCTCCCCAGTGATTAGAACAGGGAGGTGTCTACATCTTACCAGTAAGGCAGCAGGAAGGCCAGACATCCCGAGCTCAAGACCAGGCTCTGCAACTGACCAGCAAGGTCCTTGGCTCTTCATTTGTTGTATTCAATGAGTTAATATACATATAGGGCTTATGTCACAACCAGAGTATAGTAAGTTCTCAAATAGTATTGCATAGTATTACTATCTTCATACAATGCTCACAAGAACTCCGAGAAAACAGCAGCTCAGAGGGTTAGCAGTTTGTCTGAACCCACTCATTGAAGGGAAGGAATAAGCGTGCAAACCTAAGTCTGTCTACTCAGAAGCCCTTGCTTTTACCCCGCGGAGCTGCCAATCAAAGACGAGTCCCTGGGTTAGGTCTGCATTCCTGCAGGTTTCCGAGAAAGGAGATTGCAAACCCAACGTGCACCCCATTTCAACTTCCAAATCCTACCCAACAGCAAGGCTCCATCATTGCCAATCTGGATTTCATGTGTTTTAATTTTTTAATCCTTGCTCAATTATGTTTATTGACTTAAGAGAGAGAGAGATTGATATGAGAGACAAAGGAGAAACATCGGTTGGTTGCCTCCCATACGCACCTTGACTGGGATCGAACCTGCAACCCAGGTCTGTGCCCTGACGTGAATAGAACCCTCCACCTTTCGGTATGTAGGGTGATACTTCCACCAGCTGAGCCACAGCAGTCAGGGCTCATCTGTTTAATTTCAAAGTCATTCCTCTTTGAGAAGCTGGAGGGAAGATGGAGACCCAATAGTCACTTTCTTTCTTTTACATTTTTCATATGCTGTGCTTCACATTTCCTCACCTATGCAGAGAAGGCAGGGACCACTTCAGAGTCTGGCACGAAGTAGGTTTCAACAAAAACGTGATGTGTGGCGAACATAGTAGAGGTTGCCAGAGGCGGGGGGCGGCGGGCAGGGGGGGGGCAAAGTGGGCGGAGGAGGGTCGACAGGTACAGACTTCCAGTTATAAAAAAATAATAACCTTGGGATATAATATACAGCACGGTGATTAGAGCTAATAATATTGTACTGGATGTTTGCAAGTTGCTAAGAGAGTAGATCTTAAAAATTCTCACCAGAAGAAAAGAAACTGTAACTATGTGTGGTGACAGATTTTAGGACTTATTTTGGTCATTTTGCAACATATACAAATATTGAACCATGTTGCATATTGAAACTAACATCATCTTATAGGTCAATTATATCTCAGTTGATAATTTGAAAACTGGTTAAAACCATGTGTTGTATGAACCGTGTACCAGAGAATGAGTGCATATCCTCTAAGGCCTCTCCCAGATCAGCCGGATCCCACACCACCCCGTCCCTGCCCACCCTACTTGCTTTTCTCTGGCTCCCATTTCTTAACCCCAGTGCCTTTCAAATAAGGGTGTTGCAACGGGCTTCTGAGGACACTGTGACATTGAAGTGGTCTTGGTGTGTGGTGACACCCCGGGTTTCTTCATTCTCTGTTCCCTGGAGCCAGTGTTTGAGCAACAGGGTAGAGATGGAGGGGGGTGTGTGTGCTGGGGAGGGGCTGTGGCGTGGTGGGTGGGCAGGTGGATGATGTGTGCCTGGAGCCCTCACACAGACCCTCACTGCCAATCAAGGTGACAGGTGTTGCAGGCAGCGGAAGGCTGGGAGTCCTGCTAGGCATTCACCGCCAAGATAGGAAACCCGGGCCTTCGGTTACAAATCATGGAAACCCATCTCAAACAAACATAGGGGAAAAGAAAGGCATGCATCACTCGCAGAACTTGGAATTCAGGGGTGTGCTGCTTTCGCGTATGAACCCTAACACTCAAGTCAGGTCTCAACTTTTCTCTTCCCTCTCCCTGCCATTTTCTTCTCTCGGTGTTTACTCGTATTCTCCCCTCAGAGGATGGGCATTCTCCAAACAAGGGCTGCTGACCACCCTCTGCTGACCTCCCCACGGGGGCAGAGAGCTCTGACCACCATGACTGTTAAAGTTGGGGTCAGGGAAAGGCTTGTGGGGGAGGAAGCTGGGACTGTTCCCTTTTGATGAAAAAATCAACAGCTTTCTCAGAAGCCCAGAGCAGACTTCCCCTTCTGTCTTAGTGACGAAAACGGGGCCCCATGGATAACCCTAGCTACAAGGGAGCCCAGGAAGGTGGGAAAGAGAGCCGTTGTTGGCTTAGACATATCATGGTCCATTGTCTGGAGTGAGCATGTGGTCACCCTGAGCAAAATTGGGGTTTCTTATGCCAGGAAGGAGAGAGACTACATTCGGTAGGTAATGAATGGTGTTACCGTAAGGACGTGTTATGAAGCCACCTCACCAGATCACATCATAAAAACAGGAAGGAGAGCCCTGGTCGGTGTGGCTCGGTTGGTTGGAGCACTGTCCTGTAACCTGAAGGTTGCAGGTTCAGTTCCCCATCAGGACACATACCTAGGTTGTGGGGGTTCGATCCCCAGTCCAGGCATGTATAGGAGGCAGCCAATCAATGATTCTCTCTCACATCGATGTTTTCTCTGTCTCTCCCTTCTTCTCTCTCTAAAAGCAATGAAAAAAAAAAAAATGTTCTCTGGTGAGAATTTAAGAAAAACAAAAAACCATGGAGAAGTTTTACAAAGAAGTAGAAATGTAGGTACAACTTAAGTCCCCATTAGGACTGGGAAGCAAGCAGGTGAAAGTCAGGAGAGGTGAATCGGGGAGGTTGGCATGGCCTGAAAGGAGAGGACCGGCCAGCTTGAGCAGCCCCTGTCAGCACCTTTCCTGGAACACACAGTTCTTTTCTAAGGATATTCTGGAGCAGACGTTCAAGAAATACAGAGGGTCTTGGTGAGCAAGGAGCAAGTGAGAGGTCTTCTCACCACAGAGAGTCTGAGTCCCTTCTACGAAACCAGAGCAACAGAGCCCCAGCCCAAGGAAAGACCGCAGAAAAACCTTCGCTGGCTTCCCGCCACCTGGAGCTCAAGTTCAGCTTCATAGTCTGGCCCCTCTGTCCCCTCCAGCTCCATCTCTCACTGTAACTCCCCCATCCTCTTGCTCCAGCCCCTCACGGATCCCTAAATCCAGCCTGCACTTTCCTGACTCCAGGGTTTTGCTTCCTCTGTCCTTTCTGCCCTTGCCCAGCTCTGTCCTCTCTGTCTCCATTTCCTGTTCTATAAAAAGGGAAGCACCTCCATTAATAGGTGTTGTGAGAGTTATGGAAATAGAATAAAACATGTTCGGTGCTTAGAACACAACCTGGCACACAGTAAGTGCTCAATGCATGTCAGTTGCCCTTATTCATTAACCCCCGTCTTGAGATCTGAATGAACGTGGTATATATACATATTTACCCTTTCCTTCCTTGCTGTATTTGTGAATGAATACATCCAGAGGGTGAGCCCTGCGAGGTCCAGGGGGATGTGTGTGGCTGACCTCTGCTTCCTTCTCCTTTGCAGTGGCATGCCAAGCACACAGCTATTCCTGAACAGTTCACCTGAGATGACAGATGGACAGCCTGACAAGGGACAGACTGTGTCTATCCAGGACTTGCTGGAGGGTGCAGGGCTAGCTTGGGAAAGTGGACCTCCAGGGCTATTCCCTCTTTTGCTGGCTGTGGGGTCCCACCAGGAAATGGAGCCCACCCACAATTTCCCAACACACCTGTTGGCAAAGTCAGGTGGATCCATCCACCACCAGTGTGTAGTGAAGGCCTGTCATCAGGCATGACCTCTGAAAAGCAGGGACCTGCCAGTGTGAGGAGGGGAAGCCTAAGTGCCTCTCTTCGAGGCCCGAGGCCCGTCAGCAGTGACTCATCAGGAAGTCAGCCAAGGCCTGAGTCACTCCCTCCCCTACCACCACACCCAGGGTTTTCCTCCAGGGCTGGGAAGCCTGCTTAGAGCTAGAGGTGCAGACCCTCCGTCTCTGGGTCTACCCAGGCCAATGAAGTCATTTCTTGAACACAACAGCAGTTTAGAGCAGGAACTCTGGGGTCAGACTGCCTGCCTCTTCTTTAACCTGGAGCAAGTTTCTTAGTCTCTGCACTCAGTTTGCCCATCTGTAGGTGGGAACAAGAGTCATACCTCCCTCACAGGAAGGACAGAGCTTAGAACAGAGCATGGCATGTTGATAGGGCTTCTCTACCAGGCCAGGCCTGGTCCCACCTCAGGGCCTTTGCATGTGCTGTTTTCTCTTCCTAGAGTGTTTCTGCCCCAGATGGCCGGCTCCCACACTTAATTCAGATCTTTACTCAATATTCATTTTCCTGGTGAAGCCTTCGATGGCCACCTCATTTTCATAACCTGTCTCCCTCCCCTCAACACTTCTTACTCTCTCCCCCCCCTTTTTCTCCTTAGTACTTATCATCATCTAATAGACTGTGTATTTTAATCATGAATCTTCTGTATTGTTTATCTCCCTCCACCCTCACGGGAATCCAAGTTCCATTTTTGTCTGCCTTCTTCACTGCTGCCCTCTCTAGACCTAGGGAAGTGCTGACACATAACATCTCTCAATAAACTGTGTGGAATGAATGGAAATGAATGTCAGCTTATTCAACATTATTTATCACCAGCGATCATTGTCATCAATAAAGATCACCAGTAAAGATCACCATGATTATTCATTCCATTGGCGTGAGAATCAGAGAAAGGTTCAAGGTAATACACCACAACACAGTCGGCAAATCTGCCTTCCGTTCATTAACACTTGAATAAACAGTTTCTCAAAGCCTGGAGACCTCTGCTGTTGGGGTGGAAAACTCCTGTTAGCCACAGGGGCTGGGCAGATGGCGGACACAGAAATGTGTGAATCAGATGGGCCACTAGGGAGTGGTGAGAACCAGGGGATTTGAAATGCAATCCCCACCTAAAGGCATTTAAATTCAAATTAAAAGATAATCTCTCTAGCCAAACACCTCTCTAAGCTGCATTTCCCTGACTCCAGACTCTAAATGCAAATTTATCACCCACTCTATCATTCTGATTTTAAAATATCCAAATACTAATATGACTCAGAACCTCCTATTTTCCCACCACCCTGACATCAAGGGCCCAGGGGGGTTTCACAGGGCCATCAGTCAGCTCTGATCTTGGCTGCCCCGTTGGGGGCTGCATTGCTGTCCTGCTAGCACCCCAAAGTTCAGCTGAGGGCAGCTGACCAGGCAGTCAGGAGGACGCAGCATGGGACATTCCTGGTCTCCACCCTGGTCTCCAGGATTGGATTTTCAATAGCCTCCCCTGGAGGCACTACCCGCTCCAGGAAGATGATTTCTCCCCAGCGCCTCAAGGGTCTGTTAAAAAGACACCAATTCGCACCATGAAAGAGAACTTTCAATGCAGTCAGCCTCTGTGTGGGGGTTAGGGTGACCCCACCCTCCTCCCCAAGGACAATGGGCGGAGACTTTGCCTCATGTTTGTATAAAGGTCCATCTTGGTGAACTTCCCAAACAAAAGGAGACAGATCCAAAAGTTGGGAGGCTTTAATTCCTGGAAACAAAGATGGCCAGCATTCCTCCCTGCACCCCCATCCACGGCATTTTCTTATTAAAATAGAGGAAGAAATTGAGCCCCCTCTCACACACCCCCAGCGTAGATGGGAAATGGAGCCTAGACGGGCTTACCTTCTAAGCTTCTCTGGCTGTGGAAACTCCAAGTTCCTTGAGCCTCTGCTTTCTCATCTGTGAATTGGGAAGAAAAATACAGTGACCTGATTGGGTACTGGGAAGAATTGTGAGCCACACCTCCTCCTGATTTAGCTCCTCCCCCAAGCTTGAATCCCTCCAACCCAGTACAAGACACACACACACACACACACACCAGCTTCCCAGCACCTGCACAGAGGTCTATTATATATTTGCTATTGCCATCAGCACTGTTTTTCAAGTCCACCCCATGAACGTGGAGCCAAGACAATGGCCCACCCTTCAGCCCTCGGTGCCCACCACCAGCCTGCTTCCCAAAGCAAGGCACTTGGAAAAGCAGATCCGACGTAACCACAGAGGCTTGTCTCTGCAGCGTAAGCAGAGTCACAGCTCAGCAGTGACTTCAGCATCACCCACCAGCTCACGGTTGCTCCCTGCATTGGCCCCATACCCCCACCTGCCATGCCATTCCCCTGTAATAATCGTTTTTACAGAAGCCTTAAAAGATAACTGCTCATTGAGAAACACAGGAGGGGATTCCTTCAGGGAATTTCTGTGGAAACATAACCCTGCGAAGACATCACAGGAAACACCACCCGACCCCTTTTCTCTGAGCCCCACCGCACCTGGGCCTGAGCCCAGTGGTAGCGCTTCAGGCACAGGGTCCAGCGTCTGTTTGCTTGTCTGTCCTGCACTAACCTGCCAGGGCCCGGAGGGCTGGGACTGAGCACCTGGGAGGGTGGGGTGAACACTGCTCAGCTGTAAATCTGAATGAAAGCCACCCAGAGAGGTTGGCTCTTGTGTCCTCACCCCTCCTTCCCAGGAGGGAAACAGGGTGAGGGTTGGGGGGTGCTTCCAAACTCCCTTGTCACTCCTCCTGCCCATGGGGTCTTGTAACAAGACACTAGGGCCTCTGTAGGCCCCGAAGTTCTCCCTATTTCTCTTGGTCATCGACTCCACAGCCTTTGACTCTGAACCTGAAATGGCTCAGAAGGTAGTGCAAGAGCCAGAGGACGCGAGGCTGCCTTAGAGTGTGTCTGCAGCTGACCCGATGCTCAGGCAAGTACCTTGGGCATCTCTCTAAACCTGTTTTCTAATCTACAAAGACAGGGAACCGACCTCTACTTCACCCACATTACTGGATGTTGCTCAGCATTTGTGTTGTTAACTTATCTGATCGGTGATGGCCTATATAATTTCCAGATTCCTTCTGGGAAAGGTTTCAGTAGCAGCTTTTAAAACCTCCAGCTCACAGTCCGGGGAAGGGGCTGTGATGTTGCAGGTAGTGCTCAGGAGATGCAGCCAGGCTGACCCGGGTGTCAGTCTCTGGCCTGTGGCTTCCCAGCTCTGCTGATTGTTGGGCAGGTCACAGGGGCACTCCCACTCCCACCTACAAAATGAAATCCTATCTCCCTCCCAGGGCTGCCCTGGGGGTACCATGCAAGGGGCTGGGCAGGAGCCTAGCACTACACTGTAGCACACAGTAGGGCTCAGCCACCATCACTTCTTGCTCCTTTTCCAAACTACTCAAAGAAAATGTGAGGAAAAATCTTCATGCAGATGATTTCTGGTAACCCCTCGAGTTGTTTGCTTGGCTTTGGTTCATGAGAAGGAAGCAGAAAGCTGCATCTGATGGTGTAAAGGTGCTAAGGACAAAGGTTTCATTTCTGCAGGCTTTGCCCCTAACCAGGCCTCGGCCGGTCGTCACTGTACCCCCCAGCAAACCAGCCCTTCCCTCGAGACTCTGCTGCCCGAGAACAAATGGATTTCTTTACATATTTATATATACATATATATATATATATTTTTTTTTTAATGTCATCAGTCCCCTTTGAGCCTTTGAGTGCTAGGTGCAGTCCAGAATCTGGGTCACTTTCTCTGAGAGGCCCTCTCTGGCCTCCCCACCCCCCCATTTACAATTCCAGCCCCCCTCCCACCTCTGGCAACTCCCCCTCACTCTCTTCTGCTTTCCTCCGAGTGCTTGTCACCACCGAAAGCACAGGAAGGTGCACGTGCACACACACTTCACTGGAATGTAAGCACAGAGAGGGTGGGGGGCCGTGCTCACTGCGGAGTCTCCTGTCACCTGTGCCCTGAACAAGGCCTTTATTTTAGGCTCCAAATGAAAGTTTGCTGAAAGAATGAATCTGATACCCAAGCTGATAGTTCTGGCTGAATAATAATAGAATGTCCCGTGAACCCCCCCCCCGCCGCCCGCCCCGTTTCTCAGTTCGCAAAGCCCTCATACAATGTTTACTTGACCTGGTACAGAAGACTGTGTCCCCGCATTTTCTGGGAGAAGAAACCTAACTCAGAGAGAGGAAGTGCTGCTGGAAGACGGAAGAAGCTCTGCGGGCCTCCAGGCCTGGGGCAAGTCACAAGTCCCTCCTCCAATCTCACCTCTCCTCCTCTGAGGGAGGAGGTGAACCGGGTCCCTACTGGGACGAGGAAGTTTAAATTCTTAAGTCCTGTGACTCACCTGATGGTTAACCCTTTCAAGACAGACTCAAATGTCGTTGCCCACAAACCATGCTTGCAAAATCCGGGTGAGCGGAAAGCTCTGTCTTTCTGATTCCATTTCCAAGTCTTTTTCAGAACCCACTGTAGGGCGGGGGACATCCCTGCTGGGTCCACTGAGACACTCAAACCAAAGCACACGGTGAGGTCTACGCAGTGAGATGTGGTGGCTCTTCATATATGGTCCAAGCAGGGGATTTATTTAGTTGCTTTACAAAAATCACTCTGCACGTGGCTGGGTTTCCACCTGTCTCCTAACTTCACTGCCTATCTCCAGGCTTTCCCTTCCAATTTGTCTCACCTACTACTTGGAAACAAAATGAACAAACCTTGCTTTCAGGAAATGGAAACCTTCAGTGGCTCCCTACTGCCTGCAGAATGTAGTTGGAGGGTTAGCCTACCATTTGAGACCCTTCTCAATCTTGTCCTAACCCTTTCAAATGTATCCATCTCCCCTCCCACCCAGCTCTGTTGCACCAGAATTCTCTGCTTCAATCGATCTGATTCACTCATTCATCCATTCATTTCTCCAATAACTACGTATCACATGCCTACTATGTGCCAGGCATTCACAGCTGTAGGGTTTGCTGTGATAAAGAAGTTCCTGTCCTCATGAAATGTACATTCTAGAGGGGGAAAGATGGGCAAAGAACAAACAAGCAAGCAAACCAGACGGTTTCAGGCAACACCGCTACCACATCACCTTATGCTGAGATCACAGCAGCTCAAGCAACCGTAAACAAGCCGGGTGCCCGGGATGGAAAGGCAATAGGACTGCTCACATCTAGACCTCTCTGCGGGGCCACCTTCAGGGAAGGCCTGGGCGAGAAAGGGACAGCCATGTGGAGACCTGGAAGTGCTCCAGACCAAAGGAACCAAAGTGAGGGCAAAGGCTCTAGGGTTGCCGCAAAGCTTCACATGGTCTTGGGGCGGAAAGATAGCCAATGTGGCCCAAGCTACTTGAGCAAGGAAAAGGTTGGTAGGCAACCAGGTCAGGGAGGTAGGCAGGGGCCAGCTCAAGTTGAGCCCCAGTGAGGAGTTTGGATTTTATGCTAAATGCACGGGCAGCGATTACCATATTGTGCTGTGTAAAACGTGTGCCCATTCCCACGTATCATTTGCATTATGATTGGAATTAGTAGTGCCCATGTATAATGGGCATCCTTATTTTTCCCTCAAAAATTTGGGCATGAAAGTTTGCATTATACACGGCAAAATACGGTAGAGGTCCATGAGAGGGTGACATGATCTGATACATGTGTTTTAAAGATGTCTCTGGGTGTTTTATGGAGAGTGAATTGGGGAAAGTATAAGAAAAGAAGCAAGGTGATCACTTTGGAGGCTTTTGAAGGGTCAAAGTGAGGGGTGAGTGGCCTGGGCTGGGGGTTGGCAGTGCTGATGGGGAGAAGTGGAGGGATCGCAGGTGTTTCTGGAAGCCAAGCTAACGAGACTCGCAGTCGGATTCATTAGAGGTGGACACGGGACAGGAGAGGAGATTTGAGACTCGCTGTCCTGCCCGGCAGGGCTGTGCTCTCCTGTTTTCTCTCGGCACTGTAGTCTCTGCTTTCTGTGGCCATCTCTGCACTTACCTGCTTTCAGGGCGCTCTCCTTTCCTGCTTTCCTCCGTCTGGGGAACCTTCGGTCACTGAACTTCTGCTTCCCTCTGTGCATGTATCCATCAGCGGGCGCTGAGATACATTTCTCTTTTGGGGGCTGTGTTCTGTCTTCCCTGTTAGGTGATCGATCCTTTAAGGGTAGGTACCTCAGCAAAACTAGAACAGAATAGCACGTTAGCTATAGGCCCAGCCAGAACCTCATTTCTTAGTGAGAAAAGACTGATTTCTTTGAGCCTCAACTTCAGAATGAGGGGGGAAAAGGGAATGAAGATGCAATTAAGTAGATAACGCATATGAAGCGCTCAGGACCTACAGTGGCCTGGTACAAAGGAAGCTATGAATGATGGCTGTGGTATTATGTGCAAGACTGTTGAGCTGCTTGTAGCTGTCGCTTGGGGCGAGTTGTTTTCCCTCTTTGAGTCTCAGTCTGCTCATCTGTATATTGGGGTGTATTGTAGATACGACCCAGTTCTAAGATTCTCAATGTCTCTGTTCTGTTAACACTTTAGAATCCACTTGAAGTAAGGTTACCCTAAACCCGTATGATGCGATGTAGTCTTCGTAATGTTGCAGCGCCCTCTATTGGAGGCACTGCGTCAGCATTTGCTGGATCATTAAATCCGCAGATGCTTAAAAGGAAGCCCAGCCCTCCCTCAACTATAAATATTCTGAGAATCTCAAGCAACCTCTCTCTCCATACAGACATGAATTCTTTTTTACCAAGGCAAAAAAAGTTGTATTGCATTTTAAAATTCTGTCCACAATTTTTTTCTTTTTTAGGATCTTGTAAAAGTTTAGTCTTTGAAAAATTATCTATTTAACATAATTTCAGACTGGCAAAGATATTGTAAGAATAATACAAGAATACACTGTATTTCTCATGCAGATTCCCCAAATGTCTTTAGTGCTTTCTCTCATGCATCAAGGCCAAAAGTTTGTACTGATATTTGTCTGAAAGACTCAAGAATAGGAAAACAAAATTAAAATCTGATTTGGTTTAGAGTAGCCGAGTTTTAATTGTTTTTGTTTTTAAGGAAAAAATTGAAAAAAATATATGGACCATCCACTGTGAGTTAGAGGACAAGCACAGGGATAAGGGCCAAAGTCCTGGGTTTGGGTCACTCCCTCTCTCTGGGTTTTTATGTCCTTATTTATAAGTGAAAGGATTGGGCCAGGCAATCTCTCAGGCACCTCCCAGCTCAAAAAATTCCTGATTTCTCAACTGGCCTGCCCTGCTTTGTTCTGTATTACCTGAATCCAGTGAGCCGCCAAAGTGGCAGGGTGATGCTGCAGGGTACCACTGAGATGCTGCAGGGTACCACTGAGATGCTGCAGGGTACCACTGAGATGCTGCAGGGTACCACTGAGATGCTGCAGGGTACCACTGAGATGCTGCAGGGTACCACTGAGATGCTGCAGGGTACCACGGAGATGCTGCAGGGTACCACTGAGATGCTGCAGGCTGTCACTAGACAGCAGAGGAGAAACGAATCAAGGCCCTTTTCTCCCCATGACCCCTCCACCCACTGAGGCTGCTCGCAGCTGCAGCCGGAGAATGAAGCCCCAGAAAGAAAAAGGAAAACAAGAAGGAAGCTGAGTAACTGGAGTTGGGAAAGTGGAGGAGCAGGAAAAAAAAGTGAAGGGGAAAGAAAATGTCTCTTTCTGCTAATGATCTGCATACATTTAAACATCCCAGCATCTTGCAAGCCAATCAAAGTCTATATAATATATTCTTGTATTCCAAATTGGATACAGCAAATTTAGACCTGTACAGCACCCTTAAAAAATACTACATTGATTTAAAAGCCTCCCAAATGTTTTTCATTAAAGGAAACATTTCTTCTTCCCAGCACTCACAGTCTCTAGAGCTGCCCTGTCCAACTTGGGAGCTACTAGCCACATGTGGCTGTTCACACGTAAACTGAAATTAACTGAAATACAATACAATGTAAAAATCAGCTCTTTAGTCATACTGACCACACATCCAGCACTCAGTAGCCAGAGGGGGCTAGTGGCTCCCACTGGGACAGCACAGACAGAGACCATTTCAATGGTCCAAGAAAGTCCTATTGGGCAGCACTGATCTGGGCCATTCGAGGGCAGTGGAGTTCAGAACACCGGAGAGAAAACTGGGCAATAGCAGACGGAGAACGATGTAAACGGGCACCTATCAATGGTTATAAGGATCACAGGAGTTCCTGGTACTGGATTAAGCAATTTAGATGCCCTCTGTCACTCACTCACCACTTCACGAGGTGAATACAGCCATTGTACCCATTCAACAAGTGGTAAAACTGAGGCTTAAAGAGGTAAAACGGCCCCAGGTCACAGAGCAAGCGGGTGAACCCAGCTTACACGGCACCAGAGCCTCTGCCTATGGCCCCCTTTCCCCAAGTTTAAGGAGCAAGACAGACAGACCTCTGGCTGGTTGCAGTGGGTGAGATACATACCGTCATCCTCTCTGCACTGCCCTCGGCTCAGGGACACCATGTGACCAAGCTGGTGAAAGACACAGAGTAAGGAAATAGGCGCATCATTTCAGCCAGTGACTCATGCAAACAAGTGACTAAAATGGGTAATGCAGACATCATAGAGGAAGAGGCTCCTTGAGGCTCTGGCCGGGGGAGGCCTCTCTGAGGGGTGGCATTTGAGCTGAGCCTGGAATGATGAGGAGGAACCATAGAGAGAGCAGAGGTGTTGACAGTGAACTAGAGGACCAGCAAGGACACCAGCATGGAGTCGGTGAGGTAGATGAGGAAAGCACTGGGTGTGTGGGACTGGAGAGCCACCTGTCCCTGCCTTGGGAATGGAGCCTCCTAGCTCTGGAGTGAGAAAAGAAATCCCAGAGGGCCGACCACCCAGACAATTCCCATCATCCATCTCTACTCTGACCGCCCCATGGAGCCACACTGTCATCTTACCCTACTCGGCACAAAGCCTTCTAACTGGTCTCCTGGCTTCCACCTCTACCCCTGCAGTCTATTCTCCACTCAGCAGGCACAATGATCCTGTTAAGGTGTGAGTCAGTGACGAGGCCTCAGCTCCTAACTCCCCAGAGTGCCCCATCTCACTCAGAGTAAAACCCAAGGGCACTGTGATGGCCTGGGAGGCCCTACGCAGTCTGCTCCCTGCTACTTTCCTGTTCCCCTCCCCTCCTACTCTCCCTGTGCACTCCACACCACCAACCACCATGCATGTCAGACCCACTCCAGCCTCCGCACTGCTCTGCTGGCAGTTCACTCCCTCGCTTCCTCAAGTTTTGGCTCCAATGCCACCTTCTCCATGCAGCCTTCCCTGACCACCATATTCAAATTCAAAGCCCTCTTACTTGCTCCACTTTTCTCCCTATCACTTACCCTCCTCTGACACTCTCTCTTGCCTTGCATGCCCTGGGTTCATTCAGACTGTGGACTGGGTCCATCACATCGAGACTTGCCCTTTCCGGGAGAGCAGGAGTCTTTGCTTCATTTTTGCTGGACTCCCAACCCCTTGAACAGGCACACAGTAAAGCGCCCCATGTGTCTATTCTTGAATAAAGGTGGAATGAACATAGAACGCCATTCTCATGCGGGTTCTCTCCCAGATTTGGGGTCTATCTCCTGGAACAGTCCATGTGACAGAGCCCCCTCCCCCCATGTCTGCCTGAGTTTTGTTATTGCTCACAGGGGACTAGTTCAGTGCAGTGTTGTGTTTTTAAAAGTGTTTAAATCAGCCCTGGTTGGTGTGGCTCAGTGGGTGGGCTGTCATCTCGCAAACTGAAAGGTCGCCAGTTTGATTCCCAGTCAGGGCACATGCCTGGGTTGTGGGCTAGGTCCCCAGCTGGAGTGTGTGCAGGAGGCACCCACACATTGATGCTTCTCTCCCTCCCTTCCCCTCTCTGAAAATAAATGTTAAAAAATCTTTTTAAAAAATTAAATTAAAAAAAAATATTTAAACCAGTGACACCTCCCCGCAGGCCTGTCCCCAGCTTCAGACACAGACGCCCCAGACCAGCGCTGGCTAACAGAAAGAGAATGCAAACCACGTATGAACTTTCAAAGTTTCTGCTAGCCACATTGAACAAAGGGAACAAGAGATAGGTGAAGTTAATTTCAATGACATATTTTATTCTCTAACTCAGTATACCCAAGTAGTATCATTTCAACATGTAATCCATGTAAGAGTCCCTAACGGGATAGTTTACACTCTCTTTCGTACAAAGGTGTCCAGATTCTGTGGGCATTTCACACCCAAAGCTCATCTCCACTCTGACCAGCCACATTCCGGCCACAGCATGGCGACTGGCACCGCTCAGAGGCCTCTGGAGGAGTGGGCGCAGGGTATGTCTGAGCCTCCAACTACAAGTGCTGGTAATAAAGCTCCCACCAGCAGAACTTCCAGTGGCAACCAAGCCCCCTTCCCTCACTCCTACCCTAGGCCACTTTAGGCAGCTGGATCTCCCTTGGGTGCTGTGGGTACTTGCTCCCTTCAGGTCTCTTCCACTTCTAGGCATCTCTCTGACACTTCCATGACTCGTGACCCACTAGGGACCCAGACCCTCTGCTGTGGGGAGTGTCTGAGGTTAGCCTCCTCCCGGGTGGTGGGGGGGAAGGAATGTGGAGGACCCAGCCTCCCTCCCAGCGACCCGGAGCAGAATGCACATGCAGGCTCCTCTCCTCCAGAGAAAGAACTGCCTGCCCAGCCCCAGGAATGGGGAGGGGAGGGGACACTGTTCCTTCAGCTAGAATTTCTGCTTATGCTACTTTCAAGGAAAAAAAAAATCCTGGAGCAACTTCGGCTTCCCTCTCTCACACATCGGGACAGTTGACTGGCTCCCAGGGTGAAGTTATTTGGACTCAGCTCCCTTCCCATAAAGCTCTTTCCCCAAAGGCTCTGCTAGCTGGTCCCTCTGCGTCCTCCGCTGGCTCCAGCGCAGGCTGGGCTGCTGGGCCCAGAACGCTCTCTCACTCTGTGTTTTTGTCACCCTCCCCTCCACCCCACATGCTCATTTCTGCCTTTTCTTCTCCCTTCTCAGACTCTGCTGTGGTTTTGTGATGATTTCCCCTTTGTTTAATCATTCTGGTGAAATAGAACCCAAAATAGCAAACGAGAATGCTGACTTGGATAGGAAATAGACCTGCTAGAACAATGTCATCAAGTAACAACAATGTGCTAATCTCCATCCCCTGGGCATCTCCAGTTCGCCCATCTACGGACATAGTGTCACCTTACCAACCAGGGCAGCTGAGAGCACACACGTGCACTGAGGTTCTATGGGCCTGGCAAGGATCTGTTGTGCCCGGCTCCAGGGAACACAAAGTGGACTCGCGTATGTCAAGGCTTCTGCTCCAAAGGACCTCGTAGGGAATAAAAACGATGCCTGCCCTGCCCTAAGGCTCTCATCCAGGCTCTAAGGTAGGGCGAGGGGGTAGGAGTGGGGAGGTTCATGGAAGAGGGGCACTGGAGCCAGGACTTGAAGGATAGGAAGGATTTTAACAAGCAGAAATTTAAGGACCTCCCTGCCTTGCCGATGGAAAAGACAGCTGGAAATGTCACAGAGGTGGGGAGTGGACAGGATGCCCCCATTTGGCGGAGCAGTGGCCTGCTGCCTGATTGGTCAGGGCTGGCACTGGCCTGATGGCTCAAAGGTCTTAATGTTACCCCTGAGTGTGAGGAAGGACCACCAGCTTCCGTGCCCAGGGTTCCCACCCACATTTCCCACACGGCACCTGTGTGCCTCTGAGAACCTTCAGACAAGATGAATCAGACCAATGAGGGAGGTGAGCCCAAGGAACAGAAGGGTGATTAGGGTCCTTGAAGCTGAGCTGCCACCACCAAGGGCACCTCCATGAGACCCAGTTTCTGTAGCCTAAGGGCCACTAGCAGAGATAGAAGCCTTGAGCTCCTCTGCTTGAATAACCAAGGCCCACGCCTCTGCGGAACTGGCCCGAGGCTGCTGCCCTGCGGTCTTGGAGTGGATGGTTGAAGAGTATTTTCTCCTTTACAAAAGCAGAATTACAAAGAAAGAAGAAAAAGAAAATACCTCCAACCTCCCTGGCCCAACAAAGGAATTCCTGCTACACAGACAACAGGGTGGGGACGGTCTGGAAGAGCTTTTCAGACCGTGGGCTTGGTTTGTGCCTCTTCTGGAACCGGCCACCGAAGCACAGCTCAGTTATCCAAGAAGGCTGTCCCTGTCCCCATTTGGTGCCATACCCCGCCACATGCAAGCACCATCATATCACCTGAGTCTGATTTTTATTTTTTACACCATTGATCACTACCTGGAATTCTCTTGTTCACAAATCTGGGTTCTTGTTGATCATGGGTCTCCTTCCCAGACCCCCAACCTGACAGTGTTTCCAGAAGAACAGGGTCTGGCACGGCACTGCAGTGTCCCGAGTTTTGCAAGTGTTGGCATGAAGCCGGCTCTCAGTGAATGTTTGTGGAACCACAGAGGGCTGAGTGGTGGTGCCCATCACACCTACAAAGGCACCGGCCCCCAGCTCCGAGTGACTGCAGATGAGTCAGCACGGTGAATCTGACCCCAGTGGTCCTTCACGGAATCAAGAGAAGCTCTGAACCTGATCAGCAGGTAACTCATTACAACACTATTTGTAGCAACAAAAGGCCGAAAGAACGTAAATGTCTTCACGGTTAGATATATCGCGATAGTTGTACAATGAGGATGCTATGCATATCGATAAAAACAGGAAGGTCTTTGTGAACTAATATAAAATCTTTTCTGGATATAATCCTAGGTGAAAAAACAAAGCCCAGGACCATGTTAAAATATGCTGTCATTGGTGAGGGAAGAAAACTAGGGAAGCTATATTCCTATCTGTTTATGCACACAGTATTTCTCCCTGGGTACAAAAACACTAGTTATAATTACTGCCCGCAGGGAGGGGACTAGATTATTTGGGAGTCCAGAAGAAGGTTTTTCACCATGAACCTTTTTGTAACTTGTGAGTTTTTGAGCAATAAGGATGTATTATCTACTCAAAAATAAAATCTATTAAAACACGCATATTTATGTATTTAATACATATCTTGCCATGGCTGGCGTGACTCAGGTAGATGGAGTGTTGTCCCGTAAACCAAAAGCTCTCAGGCTCGATTACCGGCCGGGGCACAGAGCTAGGTTACAGGTTTGGTTCGGTACCCAATCAGGTGCACAAGAGGCAGCTGATCTATGTCTCTCTCCCTCTTTCTCCCTGCTTTCGAAATCAATAATAAACATGTCCTCAGGTGAGGATGAAAAAATATATATATATCCTCACTTGAATAATTTGATGAATGGAGTTCAGACTTTCCCTCGGTGGCTTTCAGGAAATGTAAGCCAGTGGCCCCTCCCATTCTCGTTCAGGGTCACACCCCTCACTCTCCCTGCCCCTAAAAGAAGGCCAGATTCCTGAAGGCTGGGTGCCTGCAGAAGGCTGTCCTACTTGCGGGCTGGAGGTGAAGGACAGGTCAACAGCAGCCTGTGGTGGCCACAGAGATTGCAGAATAAAAGAATGTCTTCGCGTTTACCTGCTGGGGAGTTTTACAAAAACAACTTTCCTGCTTCCTCAGGCTACTAGATAAAAGAAAATAAACTCGGTTCTGCTCTGAGTAGACCAGCTTAGCTGGAAACCACGGAGACTGGGGGAAATTGGGGGTAAGGAAGTGGCAGCGGCCTCACGCATCTGATACATCCTGGCTGCCGGGAGTCACGTCTGGAACAAGTATCATTCTTGAGCTGATCGAAGAGGGTCTCTGGGAAACCGCAGGGCCAGCCTGGAGAATCCAAACTTACCTCCTGGCCTGCCTCTGCTGCCAGCAAGGGCCAGCCCCACAGTGGTGCCACCTGCAGTTAGAAGGTCTCCTGAACTTGGTGTATTTTAATAATCTGCTGTTACTGTCTTGAAATTCTTAACAAATTTGTAACAAGTGGCCCACATTGTCATTTTGTACTGGGCCCTGCCAATGAGGTAGTCAGTCCTGTGAGGAGTGTCAAAAGATCCTTGTCGTCTCCAGTGTCCTGGCTGATGATTTGTTGTGAAAAATACAGTGTCTGTTTCCATTCCCAGTGCCCCTGAGTTCACCGTGAAAGCTGTTTTAGGAGAGCTGATGGGTCTAGCCATGCACCTGTGGACGGACATGTGGGACGGGAAGAACACGATCATGGTCAAGGTCGAGGTCAGGGGACCGAGTAGGCCATTCTACCAGCTTGGGTACAGCCAGGCACTGCTAGAATTCCTCTTTATTCCTGGCTCCCATGGGTGCCTGGAATTACTGGTTCCCAGTGCAGCACCTTCGAGGAAAATCTGCAGAAGTCACAGGGGCAAGGTCACTAATTTTTGCATTTGTGCTTTGATTCAAGAACTATTTATTGAGCCAGGGGGCTGGGTATACGGTAGGGAGGCACTTCCTTGCCCTCGTGAGGCTCACAGTGCAGCAGGGCCGGGCAACAGTGACAGCTATGAATTGCGGGAAGTATTATGGAGAAAACAGACGCCCAACAGAGCGTAATCGGTGGGAAGCGGGGAGGGACGTGGGGACCACTTGGACAGGGTCATTCATGGAGGTCTCTCTGAAAACATGACCCTTCAGCTAAGACCGGAAGGATGAGCAGAAGCAGCGATGTGAAGAAAGGAGAGAGGGCAGGCCGGGGAGGGAACAGCCTGGGAAAGGACACGGGACACGAGCGTTACTGGACTGGGGCCTGGCCCTGAGCGGGTCCGCTTCGGGCCAGCGGTAGTGAGTGGGTTCTTGACTTTGCGTAGGAAAGATTTCACAGCGCGAGGCCGGGTGACTGTGAGGGTACGTTTATTAAAGCTGGGAGCGGTGAAACAAGGAAGGGCTCAGCATAGAAGAAGCAACAGGAGAACCTAGTCCACTGGAAGTCAGAGAAAAGGGGGCTTGGAGGACTGGTTCAGGGAACTAGCCTGGCACAAAATTCTAACTGCCCACTGCCTGTGAAGAAAGAAGTGGGGGGCGAAGAAGGATATGTCTGTCGTAGGCTGCTCCCCAGAGAGCACACACCTCAGGTCCTTTCTCTTCAGGTTTTTTTATCTCTTGCAGGTGGGAGGGAATCTTAGGGGAGGGTTTCAGCAGAACATTCATCAGTCCTCCAGGTGTGCCCTTTCAGGGTCACGGTCTCCACTGATTGGTCAGTGGCAGGGCGGGGCATCTTTAGTCATTGCAATTGGTTCTGGCATCACCCACCTGATTCTGCTGCTTCTCTGGGCCTGGAGCTGAAATGCAACTGAGGCCTAGATGTTTTCTCCAGGGAGGAAAGGCCAGGGGAGGTAAGGTTACCCTGGGGGTGAGATCCTTGTTTCCCAGTTTTGCCCCCTGCCAGGCACTCAGGGCCAGCCCTGGTGGCCATCTGCACCGGACTATAAATTGCTTTGGCCATTGTGTTCAGCTATCTGTCTCAGGGTTTTTTTTCCACTTGCCAAGCAATTTTCCCAGCTTATCACTATCCTGTCTCATTAGGACGTGCAGAAACCTGGCCCATTCGTGAACTAGACAAAGGCCAGTGTGACCACAGTGTCGGGAGCAAGGTGGGGAGTGCAGGAGAGGTGGCTGGGCTGCAGAGGTGGGCAGGGAGGGGCCCGTTCCTGCAGGGCTTGATAGGCCCCACTGGGAACCTGGGGTTTCATTCCAAATGCAACAGCCTGTCTTTGAAGATCTGTAAGATGGATAGTAATGCTAACAGATTTGCATTTTGGAAAGTTTACTCTGGCTGATAGACAGATTATTATGTGGTATTCTTTGATCATATCCATGAACAAATAAGTTCAGGAAACTCTGGATTAAATAGTGTTAAACTGATGTTTTTTATAGTGCAGTCTCGGAGACTCATCATATTTATATGCCCTGTAAAGCTTAGAAAGGAGAATAACAATGTGCACTGTTTCCCAAATGTGTGTACACTGGAATGGAGAGGGGGCAGAACCCCAAATGAGAAGACTAGTTAGGAGGCAGTTAGTTGTAAGGAAGAGATGACAGTGTTTCGGATAGGGTGGTGGCGGTGGGAATGAGTAAAAAATGAGTGGAAATAAAATATACTTTAGAGGGGAAATAGGCAGGATTTGGGTGGGAGGTAGGGGGACTTAAAGTAGATGTCAAAGGTCATGACCCATAAGTATCTGGCCTGGGAGACTGAATGGCTGCAGGTGACATTTACAGAGTTAATTCTGGAGGTGGGGGCTGAGATCAAGAAACCCATTCTGAACTATTCATTTGAGGTGACCGTGAGATATCAGAGTGGAGATGACCATCCCATGCCCCACGAGACAGGTCAGAGGGCAGATGCCCACTTGGAGGGACAGGAGGGTCACAAAGGCAGAGCCTGGCTCTCTGCTCCCTTCTGGGTCCTGGGAGCCCACATTTAGACTCCAGGGCAGATTCTCCCGGCAAGATTTAGAGTCTTCAGTGGCCTTTCTCTCTTACCCCTGCCCCACCCTCCCACTTGCCTCAGTTTACCACTTGACCTGGCACTCAAGTGCAGAATGACGAGGTTTAGGACAAATGCTGTACAAGCAGCAGACAGGTGCCTTGTGGAAGGGCTGACGCTCATTGGACGTGGGCACCAGCCTTCCCTCGGGAGTGCTGAGTCCCTGGAGTGCACTGGCCTGGGAGGCAGGAGCACCGGGTGCGCCTTCTACCTGCCAGGGCTTGAGGGCTTACAAAGCACTTCCCGTCCACTGTCTCATTCCCTCAAGAACCTCTGAGACCAGGAAGGGACTTTTTTTTTTTTTTTAACAATTTTTTAAATGTATTTGCTTTTTGAGAGGGAAAGGGAGGGAGAAAGAGAGGAAGAGAAACATCCACATGTGAGAGAAACATGGATTGGTCGCCTCTCCCACACCCCCAATTGGGACCTGGCCAGTAACCCAGGCACGTGCCCACAGGTGCCCTGACCGGGAATGGAACCAGTGACCTCTTGGTTCACAGGCCGGCACTCAGTCCACTGAGCCACGCCAGCCAGGGCTGATTCCACTTTTTGTATAAGGTTGTTCGAAGAGGTTAATCTAACTTGCCTAGGTCACACAGGTAATAGAGGAATCAGAAATCCAATTCAGGAATTAATGGCCGTCTGATGTTAAGTTCAAGGCTCTTTCTAGCAGGTCAGGCTCTTCCACAGCCGGGACCACCCATGTCTGGAGAAAGCCGCCTTCATTCCTGAGAGATCATGTGAAGGGCACAGGGAGGGCCCTGCTGCCTGTGACCTTGCTCAGAGCCACGGCCTATCAGAGCTGCCAGGGCCCAGGGACGCTCCTCCTTTCACAGCTGAAGAACAACCAGACTCACGAGGGAAGGAAGTTCGTTGCAGAGCCAGGTCGAAAATCCAAACCTCCAGCCCTAACCTCCTTCCACTTCGCTCAAAGCCTCCTGGGTTGGGTCCTCCTCCACCTACAGAAAGGCCAGCCCTCTTGCCAGGAGAACTCGGTGGGAAAGAAGAATAAACAGAACTAAAAGGTAAAGGGTTGTTGCCTGGCCACCAGAAAGGGGGGCTCCTGTGGTTTTGCCACTGGCATCCATGTACCCTTCTTTCAGGTGTCCTCATCCCCAGGCACCCTCTAGGAGGACCGCTCACACCCCCTTCTCAGGCTCTGGAGTTCATTTCACTTCTGGCTTCAGGAGTAGGCATGTGACTCGAGTTTGGCCAATCAGAGCCTCACATTTCCCTGACCACACGACTGGCTCAGGAATAGACATGTGACATGAGCTCAGCCAGTCACACTCCTCCCCCCCCCCACCCCCACCCCAGGACTCTCAACCTTGAAAGTCGGGCAGGGATGAAGAAATGGCTGGAGTTTTTTCTTTCTGCCACAGCATTCTGTGCTTTTGGTCTAAATCTTTAGCCTTTGTAACAGGCCAACATAAATGAAGACCCTTCAGCAACCCTTTGGAGGTGGTAGTTAGGAAATCAAGTGATAATACTGTTTCCCTTATTTTCTGACACAAACCTCACTGAGAAATAACAGCTTAGCTCCTGAATAGTTACTTGGAAAATGAGAATCAGTGCAAGAAAATTCAGCTGACATTTAAGTTTTTCCATGAGTCCTTTAAGTCAGGGACTCTGTGTGTGCTGCCCAGATCAGCAGCATCACCTGGGAACTTGGTAGAAATACAAATGTCAGGCCCCAGCCAGACTTACTGTGTTAGAAATTCTGGGCAGAGACCAGCAATCTGGAGTTTCAGAAACTCTCCAGGGATTCTGATGCCCCCCAGAGTTTGAGAACTACGGCTTCAAACCACAAAGTTCAGTCCTATATGGACTCACAAGGGAAAAGATGCCTTGAAGTGTGTCTCAGTTCAGACCAAAATTTTTTAAAAGATTTTACGATATGTATTTACCCTTAGAGAGAGGAGATGGGATGGAGAAAGAGAAGAGGAGAAACATCTGTGTGTGGAGAGAAATATCAACTTGTTGCCTCTTGCATGCACCCTACCTGGGGACAGGCCCACAACCCAGGCATGTGCCCCAACCAGGAATTGAACCAGAGATCCTCTGCCCTGTGGGATGATGCTCAACCAACGGAGCCACGCTGGTCAGGGCTCAGTTCAGACCAAATTTGACAGACTCACCTTAGGTTAATCTAGTGACTTAGAAACAGGGCTTTGATCAAACAGACTTAAGTTTTTAACCCCTGGTTGTGGGCCAGGTCAATTTGGGCAAATTATGTCATTTTATTTATTTTTTTAATTTTTTTAAAATTGATTTTAGAGAGAGAGAGGAAGGGAGAGAGAGAAACATTGACTTGTTGTTCCACTTATTTATGCTTTCATTTGTTGATTCCTCTATGTGCCCTGACCAGGATCAAACCCACGACCTTGGCCTAGCAGGACGATGCTCTAAACAGCTGATCTACCCAGCCAGGGCCTATGTCACTTCTTTCAAGCCTCAGTTTTCTCATCTGAAAAGCTTGGAATAATAGCACTTCCTTCATAGGTTATGGGCCTGAAATGAGACAATGATTATAACATTGCTACCACATTACAAGCTCCCAATAAATCCCAGCTCATTATTATGTTTATGGAATTAAGCCCACTCTCACTGACTTATAAGCTCTGACTCCCTTTCGCCATCCCATGCTGTCTGGTACATATTTCCCATGTGTCTGAAATCCATGTCTAGCCTGAGAGCACACAGAATGTTATCAGAAGGCTTATGTCTCAGGCCTGCCACTGCCAACATCTTACCACATGCCATTCAATGAGTCAATTTCCATCTCTGAATCTCCATGTTCCCATGTGTTAAATAAGTGGGTTGGGCCTAGATGGGCTGTTAGGTCCTCTGGGCTCTGACATTCCAAAAGTCTGTATCTTAAGCCTTGAACAGAGTTTTTTAAATTGGCCCCAGGAAGCACAGACTTCAGTGCCAAAATGCATCTGGAAGCAGTTATTTTTTAGGGCACATGAAAGGAGAGCTAATGTTTGAAGGCAGGCTTTAGAGGGGGGGCAGATCTTCCCGCAGGGCAAATGTCCCTAAAGATTTACCCTCCTGTCTTGGGGCACCACCCTGTCCTCTGGGCTGTATCAACAAGAAGCCCGGCTCCTCATTGGACCAGAAGAGACACTCTTCCTTCTTCTGTCTACTGGTAATTGCTTTGTCCCTTGGCTTGAGTTGAGCACTCAGAAACTCTGGCCAAGGGCCCTCCTAAAACAGAAAGCAAAGTGGCCGCTAGCCACTGAACCTGCCAACAAGAACAAGAAGTTCAGTCTCGGTTGGGTGTTTTGTTTGTTTGTTTTTTAGCCCTCACCCAAGGATATGATATGTTTATTGATTTAAGACAGAGAAAAAAGTGAGAGAGAGAGAGAATTCATCGGTTGTCTCCCATACACACCCTGACCTGGGATCAAACCCACAACCTAGGTATGTGCCCTGACTAGGGACCAAACCTGCAACCTTTTGGTGTCTGGTTGACCCTCCAATCTACTGAGCTGCCCGGCCAGGGCAGTCTCTGTTGGGTTTTAAGCAAGACTCCAGTTCATCTGACAGTGGCCCTGCTCTGCTAAACCCAAAATGGCAGGGCATCGAATCACTAATTCCATTGTCTTCTTTTTGCTTCTCTATTTTCTGTTTCCCCCTACACTGCCTGTTTATTATATGTTTCATCTTCGAAGCAGTAGCTTCAAATGGAGACCATCACCAAGCATAGAAATGATTTTCTTTGGCAACGAAGAGTACAGGCATGAGGGGACTGGAGGCCCTGTTCTAACCCTGGGTCACAGCGTATCTTGGGCAAGTCACTTAGCATCTCAGGGTCTGCTTGTCACCGTGGGAAAGTAAGTGGAAACTGAACCAAGTCTTCACCTATACTACTTCCCAAGACTGCAAAACAGTGCTCAAGAATTGGTGGCTAACGAAAATACTGTACAGATAAAGTCCCGAGTCCCATCCTGCCCCCTCCACAACCACAGGCCACCACCTGGTTTTGGCCAGCTGTCTATAGATATGAGTAAATGGGAAAGAAATGTGAATTTATTGATGCAAATCCATCAGTCATATTAAACAACCCTGATGTCCTACTAAGGGACCAGGCAAAAGGGGTGGGGCGGGAGATGAGTGGGGAGGTCATGGAAGGCTCACAAACCCATTAAGACAGGTAGGAAGACAGGTAGCAGGGCACTGGACACACTCATGTCCCTCATATTTCAAATGAGGAAATTGAGGCCCAAACTGGGGAAGTGAGTCCTTAAGGCCACAAGAGAGTAGGTGACCCCACGTCAATCAGTTCGGACAACACTAGCCCCTGATTCTGCTTTTATGTCCTGAAAACTGATGAGCCCAGGACAATTTTTGCCACTGGTTGGTAAACCAGAAGGATCCTTCAGCCCTGCTGACAGGATATTGTCACAGCCGCTCTGGCACCCCTGCTCCCTCAGGAGTAACAGCAGAGGCGGTCCTGACCCCTGATGCTTCTTTCCCAGGCTGTCTCAGACAAAGGGCCTGCTGGCCTTGCCTTATCTCTGGGTCTGAATCAGCTACGCTCCATTTTCTGTCATATTTTATCCACAAAAGTCCCAACTTGGGTTTCTTTGACTACCCAACAGGAAAGCCAGGCCAAGGTCCCAGAGTCCGTATGAAGGCCAGGCTGGGACTTGTTTGATGGGAGAAAATACAGAAGATGTGCTAGGCCTGCAGCCTTCAGGGCCTTTGGAAACCCACCCCTCTGCACACAGAAGCAGTGTGGGGCAGGGGAACAGCAGGCACACAGGTCTGGGTTCGAACTCCAGCTACTTCCCAGCTGCATGACTTCGAGTCAGGTATTTAGCCTCTGAGTCTCACTTTCCTCATCTATAACATTGGGGTGACACCCCTGGCCTCACAAGTTATTGGCTTGTGTATGCAGCACCATTGGCTCTGGGCCCGGAAGATGAAACACTGGGTACGTTTGCGTTCCTGATGCTCCAGGTGTAGAGTTGTGCTAAGAAAGAATCAGAGGTTGAACCCTGACCAGCAGGCGGGCCGTGGTGTGATTGGCAGAGCCCATGCATTGGGTTTGAGGGTGCCGCTGATGCTCCCCAGTGGTGCTGAATCCCTCCTCTTCTCTAGGATTCAATTTCTAGTCTCTAAGTGGAAAGCTTAGTAACTTTCCTGCTCCTGAGATTATGGTTATGAATGTGCCTCATAAACTGGAAAAGGTGCCAGTGTTCTCTCTTCTTATAAGCACATCCTGGTCTGTAATCAAATCATCCTGAGACCTTAGGCAAGTCATTAACCTCTCTGGGTATATTAGCCAGGGCCCCAGCAGGAAACAGATGGCACAGCCAAACCGGGTAATGTGATTCGAGTGTGATAAGGGACTAAAGATGTGTGCGCAACATGGACAGTGAAGTATCTCAGGGCTACTCATCACCGTGAGCCCCTACTACCCCTAGACCTTGAAGGCACAAGGGAGAAGTAGTCACTTGGACCAGAGAGGGCAGCAGCATGGAGAGAGCCACCTGATAGGAGCTGTGGCCACCAGAGGAGGGATGCAGCCCAGCCAGGGTGTGCTGGCAGGGAGGGAGTTGAAGAAATCATACCCTTTCCTCACTCTCCTCCTTCTGATCTCCTATGGGTACTTCCCTGTGGCCTAAGCAACCTGGAAGCCAGAGAGTAGGGCAACTCATGGATGCAGTCCACACGGGGCAGCCTCCCAGCATGCAGAGCTGAGTGAAGGGGGTGGAGAGCAGGCCCGGAAGGGCCATCGGCAGGTATCAGGCCCTGGGCTTCAGAGTCTTCCACAGCTACAGGAAGGTACTGAAGGAAATGATGTTTCCTTCTTGCCTACCCTCTGATAGATTCTCAGCGCTTTTTCCAAGCTTCATATCTAAGCCTAGGAGGGTTAGATCCAGGAAGGAGTCTAAGCTGTCTCCTAGGGAGATCAATCAATCAAAAGCAAGGACATCCTTTTCTGGCATCCCCGAATTTAAATGATTGCCATTGAGCCCCATACTCCAAGCAGTGAGCAAACCAGCCATACAGTGGTTAATTCTTTGATTGACTGTGTTTTAATATTTATTTTTTCTCTTTTAGCCAAAGTGGGTGAGGTGCATGTCTCCAATACTAAACAGATGCCCTCTGCTTTCACTCATCAGAAGAAATATAATGTAATGTAGAAGTCTCCTTAGACTTTATCTTTAGAAATAATAAATCGCATACAAGTGAACACCCTGGAGCCATCTAATTCTTTCCAGCACCTCCTACTGACAAGCAGTGTGGCTCCCGGGGGAGAAATCAAGGAGCTGAGTAATCTTGGAGACACGACAGTTCCCGAATCCCCCTTCTCACTCCATCCCACTCCAGATGGGTGATATAAATCATGTGCCTATAAAAGAAAAGACAAGAGAGGACGTCCCAGAAAGTCTCAGCACAGACAATCTGGGACAAGTTAAAACCATGGGCTCTTGAGTCAGTAAAGCCCAGGTTCAAGACCTTACTCTGTCATTGACCAGAGCTGCCTTGTGACCCTGAGCAAGTGCCCTAAGCTTCAGCTTCCTCATCGGTCAATGAGCATAATAATAATGTCTTAGCTACCTCAAAGGATTATTTCAAGAGTTGAACAAAACAATGCAAACACTTAGCACACAGTAAGCACTTAACAAATGGTAGTGGAAGGGAATGAGGAGCTGCTGACAAATCGATGACGCTGGATCCACAGTCCTGGCTGTTTCCTAGCCATGGTACTTCATCTCTGCTTCTTCGGTGGCCCTCATCACTCCCCCTTGCTCTTATCCCCTGCTGTACACATGTCAAGTGTGCTTGCCACACTCACAGCCCCTTGCTGAGATGAAACCCCTCCTACCCATAAGATAAATCAGGGGTTGTTCTTAGCTCCTCAAGCGAATCATCATAATAAAATACTGTATATTAGTTATTCCCTCATTATACAAGACAGGGCAAGGAAAGGCCATTCCGACTCTGTAATGCAGGTAGTACTAGTTTCTAGAAGACTGATTAACCATAAAAGCTACATGACACCTGTCAACAAGCTGTGACAACACAGATAGTCCCTGTAGAGGTCAGCCTGTAGACACGAAGCACACCTGGAAAAAGAAGAAAGGAAGGGGAAAAGAAAGGTGGAAGGTTTGACACGTGTTTACCTTTTAGTTATTATTTTTAATCGTCTTATTTGTTTTACCTTTTCTTTATCAGAAACAGGGAGGAGGTTTGGCTATGAGACCATGAGGTGAAGACCACAAGCCTGGGAAGAAGCTTCTATCTTTCCCTTCTTTCCAGGTGAGGAAACTACAGTTGAGAGAGCGTACATGGTTTGCCCAGGGTCACACCGCTAGTTAGAGGAAAAGTTCAAATCTCAACAGAGCTGTGTGATTTGTTGCCACCCCTGTCAAAAGTATGTGGCTAGCAATCTCTATAAAGAGCTCCAGAAGTTTGCTGAAGGTAAGGACCATGAGTTACCACCGGCTATGATTTTGCAATGTTGTAAAGTTTCATCATCATCCATTTGCATTGTGGCAATGGACCTAAAGAAAATATTCTATCTTCTCTGTGGTCTAATCTTTTATATTCATCCTCTATGGCGATGGAGGGGCGGTGCCTCGCCTTCGTGTAGGCACCTCCCTTCTTCATTCATTCATGCTGCCTTTGGTAAAGGACAAAATCTTAAATCTGTGGTCTCCTTTTCCCCGCATCCTTCCTTTCTTTTCAGTCCCACCTAAACCACTCCAGTTCAGGTCTTCAGATTATTTCAGTAAGCTCCAGTGGCCTCCCCACCTGCAGCTTCTCTCCGGTCTGCTCTATTTTGTACACATCACTGATTATTTTATCCCCAGCGCCATGCTTATCATAGTACTTAGATACTTCCAGTAGCGTTCTATTGCCTATAGAAAAGGGCTTCTTATCCGCCCTCTTCAAAGACCCTCAGTGATCTTTTTAACCTGCCTTTCCACTACTGACACCCTGCTCCAATGCTCTCAGCAAATTGCTTTTTTCACTATGGGCCTCTAATCCCCACATTTTCCCAAAATGATTTGTCCAGGGCACAGTGGCCCTCCTCCCTTTCTCTCTGTCTCTCTTTTGCTCTTTATCTACCTCCATCTCCCTCCTTCCCACTGAGCTCTTCTTCCTCAGTGAGGGCTCCCTTCTCAGAGGTCTCTCCCCTCGTGCCTGTAACATAGCTGCCAGTGCAGCGGCTTCTGGGGCCACGGGCTTTCGTGTTCACATTCAGCAGAGAGGAGGGAACATCTGCTTCCCGGTAGATCTCATTGTCCCTGACTGGCCTGACTTTGTTATACACCCCTCCTAGAATCAATGCTTGTGGCCAAGGGATGGGACTGGCTAATACAGAAACTCCCTGAATTTCCCAGTCATGAGGTTTGTGCAGGACTGACCCCCACCTTCAAGTCCAGGGATGGGCCCCGACTGACTGAGGGCCGTAGCTGCTCCCAAGGCCTTTTCTTCCATGGATCCCTTCCCTTACTGTCCTAGCTAGATAGCAAGTTCCTTCTCATCTAAAAAACACTTTGTCAGCACTTCTTCTACTGCAGTTACCACTGTCCACCTTGCATTAAAGCTCTCTGTCTTATCTCTATGTCCTGGATGTCTGTCATGGTGCATGTCACACCCACAATCGTATCAGAAATGGCCCTGTCCTCCACAGTCCCTGGCTAGGAGGCCCGCTCTGGGGTATTTTATGTGGCCATGTCCACCGTGTCTCCCTGCTGGCCATGCTTATTAGATTTGGGCTGGGCACCTGACCCCAAGGCAGGCAACCCTAGGCTGGCCAGCAGCTTTGGGGGGTCCAAAATGAACAGTTCTACCCAGAGACCACAGTGATTAACCTTGAAGGCCATGAGTGAGTTGCAATGATGAGGAGGCAGAAGCCACAACGCAAGGAAAAGACAGAGAGTAGAGAGTGAACCCTGTTATCCTTGGGAATAAGGAAGTGGTGACTCAGAGAAGCCAGCTAACTGGCCCAACAGCTAGTCTAATTCTGAAGCGGACTCTCCCAACCAGCACTCCATATTCTCAAGTTGCTTCCAAAGAAACCACATGACATTCGATGCAGACAAATCCTTATCATACAAGCTAACGGAGGGAAGTGCTAATAGGGAGTGAACCAAAGGGTCATCGGTGGTGGCTGCCTTCCCTGGGAGGGTCAACCAGGGGCTCTCCCCCTGCCCATTACTCTTTGGTCATTCCTTTCAACACTGTCCAGGAGCCTTTCCCCACAGTATATCTTGATCAGGAATGGCTTTCATCTACTCTCAGCTAAGAGTGGTCTCACCGCCCCTAAACAGGATGAGCAGAAGGCAAAGCCCTGGAAGAAGGCCATTGCAACAACCCCTTTGGTGGAGGCTACCCAGCCCACAACACCCTCCCCTCTCAGGACGTTTCCCCACTTCCACCCAAGAAAGGTTCCCTGCAGCACTGTGCTGGGCTGGGTAGGGTCATTTACATGGACTCATTTTATTCTCACAACAACCATGGGATGGAAAACCAAGATTGTCAACCATGCAAGGCCATGGTTCTCTAACGTGCCAGTCACAATTTTAACTCAGGTCTGGCTGGCTCCACAGCTCGTGTTCTTTCCATTGCTAACCGCTGAATTCAAAATGGAAAGACAAATGGGCTATTCCATTTGATTTAGGATATAAGCATTCTATGATTTTCACTTCATTTCCTTTTTATTGGCATCCATCCACAATAGCTTGTTCTCTTTAGCCTTTCTTTTGGCAATGACACATCTGTAAAACACCAAACAAATCCTTGACTTGCTTAACCAGCTGGTGTCCTGAGTCTGAGGAGTCTGTGCACATAGTCACATCCAGTCACAGGACACAGTGTTGAAACAAGTGGCTGTCCCAGGGGTAAGATCGCTTAGGGTTCTCTTGCGAAGAGGATGTTACTGATGAGAAATTTTTAAGGATCTCAGGAAAACCCTCCCTCAATTATGGAATACTTCCAACATTTCTGAGTGGAGCTGGAAATGTGCGTGTAACACCCTGATGGGAGCCCTTCTCCGCATGAAAACACTCCCCAAATGTAGCCAAACTCCAAAAATTAAATGGCCCGTGTCCTAGTTTCAAATCATTCATTGTGGGCTTCTATTGCTTCAGTCTATTTGAATAATACCACACCTATTTAAAAGAAATATTTATATTTCATGTATAAAGTCAATACATTTATTCTGAGTGTCCATATGTGGCAGGTGCTAAAGAGCTAATGGTGACTAAGCATCATCTCTTCCAGTAAGGAGTTTTAGTCTTTAACTCTAAAGGCATTTCTGCAATTCCGTAATAGCACTAACAAGGGCGTCTTTCTGTTGATGCATTACAGTTCATTTGGGCATCACAATAATCCCAGGATAGGAGAAGCAGGCTTTATAATCTCCAAGTTACAAATGAAAAGGCATCCCTCCTCTAGACACTCAGAGGTCAAGATCAGGGCTCATGACTTGGTGAATCAGGTGACATTTCAGTCCCACTTACAGCCTCACCCCTCATGTTGAGCTCTTTGTATAGTGAACCAGCTGCTTGACTGTATGTGGTGACTATGGGCTCAGGAAACTCAAAGATGAATCGAGACATGATCTCTGTCCTTGGAGCTCACCTGGTCGAGGAAATAAGGAAACACATACGATGTCACGGAAGTGACATGAAGTTATGTTTAGATACCATGGGGGGAAGGGTGAGCAGCAAGAGGGCGATCAGAAATAGTGTCACACGAAAACGTGCGGCCACTTTAGGGAAGACTGACCACGCTTGGGCAGAATGGGGCAACAGCCATATTTCTCTACGCCAGTGGTCCCCAAGCCGAGACGGCTACGAGAATCACTTAATTATTCAAAACAAAAAAGAGGAAATCCTGCCACTTGCAACAACACGGATAGACCTTGAAAGTGTTATGCTAAATGAAGTATGTTAGAGAAAGACCAATCCTGTGTGACTGTACTTATATGTGGAGTCTTAAAAACAAAAGTCATATAAAAAGAGATCAGATTTGTGGTTACCAGAAGTGGGGGGTGGCGGGGGGACTGGATGCAGGTGGGCAAAGGCACAAACTTCCAGACAGGAGAAAATGAATACTAGGAATGTTCTGTAGAACGTGAGGACTATGATTAACACTGCCATGAGATCTGTGTGGAAGCTGTCGAGAGTGAATCCTGAAAGTTCTTGTCACGAGAAAAACATGTGTGTGTGTGGGTATCTCTGTGAGATGATGGGTGTTAACTAAACTTATTGTGGTCATCATCATTTCACGGTATGTGCAAATCAAATAATTATGCTGTGTACTCTAAACTTACACAGTGCTGTTCGTCAGTTATATCTCAATAAAACTGGGAGAAAAAAGTGATCATTTAAAACGGAAAAAAAAAAGAAATTAGAGGCTCCTGCAGTCCACATAACCCCGCTCTGGGGAAGGAGCCTAAGAACTGCATCTTAATGAGTTTTCCCTGGGATTCCAGTGATTTGCTGGTTAAGAACCACAGGTGTGCACCTGGCTCCCACCCAGCCGCTACTCATTGCCCTGCACCCAGTTTCTCTTGGTGAAATAATAGCGCTCAGAACTTTCTCCCTACGATGAAAAGGAAATGAAAGTTTTGTGGTTGCTAGAGCGGACTGCCCAGGTGGAATTTCAGTTCTGCTTTGAGAAGAGAAAACGCACCTGAGACCTGAGATGACCCACACATCTAAGGGGCGGCGACACAGGCTGTGTGAGCACTTTATGATTCCATTTTCTCTTCTTTCTTAGCATGTCGGCTATACTTTTTGAGCTTTTTTTAGTGATTTCCCTAGAGTTTGCCATACACATTTACAGTAATCCAGTCCACTCTCAAATAACGCTATACCACTTCAGAGACAATGCAAGTCCCTTCTAATAACAAAATATTCCTAATTCCTCCCATGTCATTGCTTCATTTCACTTACACATACGTAAACATATGCATATACACATAAGCATACATAATCAAATCCATTATTGCTATTATTTTAAACCATTATTTTAGATCAATTAAGATTAAGAAAAATAAACATTTTTATCTTACCTTCACTTATTCATTCTCCCATGCTTTTTCCTTCTTTGTATAGATCCAGGATTCTGATTCATATTGTTTTTCCTCTGAAGAACTTCTATTAACATTCCTTCTGAGGTAGGTCTACTAGCAACAAATGCTCTCAATCTGTGTGTGTGAGAAAGTCTTCATTTCTCCTTTACTTTTGAAGGATAACTTTGCAGGGTACAGAATTCTGGTTTGGTGGGGTTTTTTTCTCCCTCAATATTTCACTCCACTCTTCTTCCTTACCTGGTTTCTGAGAAGTCAGATGTCGTTGCTCCTCTTTAGTTAAGGTTCCCCCTCCCACTGGTTTCTTTCAAGATTTTTTTTTCTTTATCTTTGATTTTTCTGAAGTTGAATATAATTCGCCTAGGTGTAAGTTTTGCTTGTTTGTTTGGGGCTTCTTTGTTTATTTGTTTTGTTTTTGTTTTTGCATTTGTCTTGTCTGGCATTCTCTGAGCTCCTTGGTTCCATGGTTAATGGTGTCTGATATTAATTTGGGGTAAGTTCTGCAGCATTATTGCTTTGAATATTGATGCTCCTCCCTCCTCTCTCTTTCCCTTCTGGTATCCTATTACATATCACATGTGTGCTGTGCCTTTTGCAATTTTCCCACAGTTCTTGGACATTCTATTTGGGGGGATTAGTCTTTTTTTTTCTCCCTTTGGTTTTTAGTTTTTGAAGTTTCTATTGTCATGTCCTCAGGCACAGAGAGTCTTTCCTCTGCAACGTCCAGTCCAGAGAGCCCATCAAAGGCATTATTCCTTTCCATCACAGTGTTTTTATATCTAGCATTTCTTTTTCATTCTTTCTTGGCACTTCATCTCTCTGTTTGCATTTACCCATCTGTTCATGTATGTTGTCTACTTTTTCCACTAAAGCCCTTGGTATATTAATAATAGTTTTATAAAATTCCTGGTCTGATTATTCCAACATTTTTGCCATACCTGCCTCCGGTTCTGATTCTTGTTCAGTCTCTTCAAACTGTGTTTTTTTTGCCTTTGAGCATGCCTATAATTTTCTGTTGAAAGGCTGGCAATGTTCTAGGTAGAGGGACTGCAGTCAATAGGCCTAAAGTACTATGCTGGTAAGCGGTGAGAGGGGGGAAAGTGTGTCCACAGTCCTGGGATTAGATCTGTCCTTCTGCTAAGCCTCTGCCCCTGCTGAAGTTGACCAGTGCATCTCAGTTTTTCTGTCACTTTAGGTGGGAGGGGATGGTGAGAGGGGCTGAGTTATGTATTTCCCTTCCCCCACAAGAAGGACAGAGGGGGCTAGAGTTGAGTACTTCCCTTCCCTGAAGTAGGTTAAGCTCTGGTGAAATAGATTCTCCTGAGGGCAGGCCTTGTTAAGAAGAACAGAATGCTCTGGCATTTTGAAAGTGGTTCCTTCCCCGCCCTGCCCCCCTGTTGGAAGTATGAGTATTTTTCTCCAATATTCACTGTAAGGACCCAATAGAGCTCCTGGAGGTAGAACTCACACAAATGTGGGGGTCCCTCCATACTCCCCTGGAGTTTTTAACCTCTTAGGGTTGTCCAGACTGAGCCTCCAGCAATTTGGCAATTACAGCTCAGATTTTCCTACCCCACCATTGGTTCTGCACCTGTAAATTGTGGTTCTCTGTATCCACCTTTATTCATTCACCTTCTTGCCAGATGGGGGGGGGCAACAATCTGTCCTGATACCTCACTTCTCTGATGGATCTAAGAAAAGTTTTGACTTTTCAGTTTATTCGACTTTTTTATTGTTGGCTGGACAGAGTGGCAGAAAACTGGAAGTCCCCACCATAATTTTTTTTCAGCACTTAGGGTTCCTAAAAGATCTTCCTCTGCCCTGGGAAAATAAATTTCAGTGAACATTTGTCAAGCGCTATCTACGAGCTAGATGTCTGGTAAATACAGTGAAGATTAATAAACAGAAACCTCATTTAAAACAGAGTCAGGAGGCCCGCAGAGAGACCGCTCACACATGACGCTCAGCTCACACTACCCACCCCGATGGGAAAAAACCTACCTTCCCTCTCCCACCTGAAGTGGTACTGCTCTCCAGTAACAGCTCAGCCAATGGGAGGCCGCCACCATTCAGCAATGAAAACCACTACACTTCAGACTTTCAGGTTCTCCAATGGCGTCTTCCTTTACTAGAGCTCCTCCCACGCCCGTAAGCTTCCTTTCCTGCGTTTTCCTGGGCCGGTGCGTGGGTCGCCCTTGGGCTGCACATCCCAGGTTGCGGTTCTTCGTTGTCCCCGAGTACGTGGATTTTGCTGGAGAAATATCTGGCAATTTGTTTAAGGTCAATAATGCTTTCATACTCTTTATCTCATTAAGTCCTCATAACACCTTTTAGAGGTTAGTATTAAAATTATCTCCATTTTATAGATGAGGAAGCCAATATTTCAAAAATGTCAGTGACAAGGTTGCACAAATAGGTAATGGAAGGCCTTTGATTAAAACAAGGTCTTCTTCTAGCCCTGGCTGGTGCAACTCAGTGGATTGAGCACCTGCCTGCCAACTGAAAAGTCGCCAGTTCATTCCTGGTCAGGGCACATGCCTGGGTTGCAGGCCGGGTTCCCAGTGGGGGGCATGTGAGAGGCAACCAATATATCTCTCTCAAATAGATGTTTCTCTCCTCTTTCTCCTTCCCTTCCCCCCTCTCTAAAAATAAATAATTAAAGTCTTTTTTTTTTTTAAATCAAACAGGTCTTCTTCTAACTCTAAGGCTCTTGAGACTTAAGTTTTAGCAAATAAAAAGCCTTGAGTGATTTCTTGCTCCACCCCCTCCTGCCCGGGCCTTGTCTCATGTTTGGGTTGGCTTGGAGGTGAGGACGGCTGGGACACGGAGGCCCACCCTCCAGATCAATGTTGTAGAAGGAGGCCTGAGCATCTAAAGATGTCCCATGCAGTTCAGGTTTATTCTGGCTTCCCGAGCTCTCTGCCGCATGTAGCAGACAGCTGTCACAGCCCAATTTCAAAAGCAGTTCTTCCATTTTATTTCTGGCTGTGTAGATAGTTACCATAGATCCTAACCAAGATCTATGGATTGCTCAGGGCTTGTCAGGGGCTTGCAAGAGGCTTGTGAACCTATTGAAAGCATGTTCCATTTTGTGGGTATGAGAAAATGGGAATTTTTCTGAGGAGCAGGTTTATCTTTTTTATTTAATTCTGAAAAGAGTCCCCCAATGCAAACAAGATGAAAAATAATTAGTATAGGCTTTGTCCAAAAAAGAGTTTGTTTTTTCAATTTTCTATCCCAGTTGGCCCAGGGGGAGAACCAGCTACAAGGAAGGAATGCAGCAGTTCATATCAGGAAATAATAATCTCACTAATACTTCAGTAATTACTTTTTTCCTTTGTGCCGATTGACACCCAGATCTGGCTTTGGTGAAACAAAACAAAACAAAAAAAAAGAAGCCCCAATGATTTGTGCTGAGACCAAGAGGATGCATCTGCTTCCTGAATCAACCAGATCAAATGAGCAGCGCCTGCAATGCTGCCTGTGCAGAGACTCTTCTCTTCCAGAGAAAGATGGAACAATTACACTCCGAAGGGGCAAGGGGGAGGAAAAGAGAGTAAGCCCAGGCAAAACAGGAATTATAATTGCTGCTTTGGAGTAACGCCAACAGACTTCTTGATACGGTATCTTCTCCAAAATACAGTTCACACCTAACAGGTATTATTTCCGGAGTGCCTGAAAGTAACTCTACTCTCTGAAATCTTTATACCATGGAGGCTTTGGCTCAGTCTGTCTGATTTGTTTCAGCAAGTACCGCATTGTATCCCACTGCCTACTCCTGCATGCCCCACCCCCGCCCCCCTCACTCCTCCACCCCAGCCCTGCACCTGCTGTGATCTACTGGCGCTTAATTCTTTGCCATGTTCTTTGTTGCCTCTGCCCCTTTGCATTTGCATTTCCCTCTACATTTGCTGCTTCCTCTGCTTGAAACACCCTTCACTCCTCGGTCCCCCTAGCTATCTCCTCCTCAGCTTGAGAGGCGTCTCTTCTAGGGAGCTTTCTTCAGCCCCTTTGGAAGAATTGCCTGTCCTTGATATCTCTGCGCTATACTATCCTGTGTGTGCCCTCACCCTAGCCCCCAGCGCAGCCTTCCAGCACTGAGCTGCCTGAGGACCGGATCCATGTCTTTCACGTGGGATCTCCGTGTGCCTGACACCCAACAGGCTTTTACTGAATATGTGTGAAATGAATGAGTGGTTAATTTCCCACCAGTGCTTTTAATAAGGGGCATTGACTAATGTCTTACTGCTGGAAATGATTGAAGTAGTCTCTCGTACTATTTTTTTTTCCTCTTAGAACTTTGGCATTTTAGAAATACTGAACTCTCAATATGAAAAAGCTCAGCTTAAGAGCTTTATGAAAACTAAATAGCCCAAATTAGGGGAAAACAAGAAGAAACCTCAATAGCTTTAGTAAACTAGGAATTATCTATTGAGTTGAATATTAAGCAGCCATTTAAAATCATAAAGCAGTAAGAGAAAAAGAAAAGCTGAACAGCCTGATTGATAAGAAAACTGGTTATGTAATACATTAAAACAAAAGAAACCTTTGGATTTTAGTCTCAAAAATCTCTGTTTCCTTTTTCTGAGGATGTCACTGTGATGTTGAGGGCAAATGGCCATTGTTGACTGTTCTTTGAAATATACCACATGTGACATTTACATTCCTTTAACTACCTCATTGTTGAAGGGGCTGAATCAGGGCTGCTTATTTAGTAATAATAATATTCAACTTTTTTTTAATATATTTTTTAAGATTTTATTTATTTATTTTTAGAGAGAGGGTAAGGGAGGGAGAAAGAGAGGGAGAGAAACATCAATGTGTGATTGCCTCTCCTGCACCCCCCACTGGAGACCTGACCTGCAACCCAGGCATGTGCCCTGACTGGGAATCGAACCAGTGACCCTTTGCTTCACAGGCCGGCACTCAATCCACTGAGCTACACCAGCCAGGGCAATGTAATATTCAACTCTTAAGTTTGAGAAATGTGGATACAAAACAGAGAGTCTAAGTAAAGCTTTTTAACTTTCTTTTAAGAAAGGTAATGTGTGTGGCGGGGTGGGGGAGGGGAGGGAGGAAAACAGACCAGAGACTTCAGTAATTACATCTGATTGGGAAGACCTGAGCTTGGTCTCTGATTGCTTCATGTGCTTAAGGAAAAGGAAATTAATCAAATCGCATACAAAAAGAAATACTTTAATACCAGAAATGGGATTTCAAGTAAATTTAAATTCTTAAACAATGGGATAGCTGCTCTCTTTCCTGGAAGCAGGTAGCTGCATAAAGTGACCAGCTGAGGTTAGAAATCCATGATTTTTTTCATGGGGGAATGGTAGGTCATAGGTCTTTAGAGTTAAAAGGGACTTTGAAGACCCGTTACTCTTAAGTTCTCACTCTTACCCATTCTGGTTTGACATATATCTCTGTCATTATATTCCTGGAGAGCACAGGTGGAATCCAACCCCAAAGAGGCTTCCTCAGAAGGATTTGGTCCCCTGAATATGTGCCCCAAGGATCATCTGGTGTAAATGCCTTCATTTCATCTCACAAGGAAGAGGACTTCTAAATATAGTCTGCCCACAGATGTGTCCAGTGCTCTATGATGTACAAAATGTGCTCTCATCACTGTCTCTAATTCGGTAAAGAACAATTCAGTGGCTCTTCAAGGTCATGCAGCTTGTTAATGGCAGAACCTGGACCAGAACGCCTGGTGTGATGATGCTCTGTCTCCCTCGCCATGACAGTTTCACACTGAAAATTATTCCTGCACGCTATTTGTGCAGTTCTGAGCAGGAGGGCTTGACCATATGCAGGGATAATATGGAGGCAAGTTCAAGACTCTGAGGTTTGACACGGAAATTAACAAATCTGTCATGAGGTACACGCTGCACACAGCCCTTAAACAAGGAAATGTGAAAGTGGAAAACTGGTAACGCCAAAGCCGGCTGTTTTGCCTCATTTCAAAGCCCTTTCCAGGATTACAGGGGAGAATGTGCTGCTAGCAAAGCCTCTCAGACTTTGCTGTGTGTACAAGCAGACTCTGACTCACGAGGTCTTGGGTGGGACCTGAGATGATGCGTGTCTAACGTTTTTCCAGGGCTTACCGAGCTGCCGGTTCGTGGAACACACTGTCAGCAGCGAAGACGTTGGTCCAAGCCTCAGCTGTGCGTTCACAAGCCATGTGGACTTGGGTGAGTCTCAAGGAGTCTGTTTCCTCATCTGAAAAACGGGGGTTATAGTGCACCAAGAGCCTTGACACTGTCATCTGCCACTTGGTTTCTGGGACTCCGCCCTAAGGAGGTGTGTCCGTGGAAGTGTGGGAAAAGGTCTGATCATCAAAGATGCTCATTGCGGTACTTTCTATAATAGTGAGAAACAAGAAGAAAACCAAATAGCCCAAATTAGGGGAAAACAAGAAGAAACCTCAATAGCTTTAGTAAACTAGGAATTATCTATTGAGTTGAATATTACACACCCATTTAAAATCATGCCTAGGGAGAAGATATAAGAAATGTGGGAAAATATTCATGCAAAGGTTTTGAGCCAAAATACAAAATTGTAGATACAGAATAATCTCTACACTGAATGTATAGAATCCCTACCCTGGCTGACTCATAGGGACACTGAGAATAAAATGAGACAGCAATTGGTAAGTCAGTACAGAACTAGGAGGTATTATTATAATTATTTTCTAATGGCTTTGAGAAGACCCAGGCTAGGCCTCCTCCCCGGCTTTGGCAGCCTGCCCTAACTCTGCGACGTAGCACTTCCTAGAAGGGCCAGCTCCGATCTGCACATTCTCTCTTAGCAGGAATTCATTCTGACTATGCTTGAAAATAGGAATCCGACCAACAAAGGATGTATATTTCCTATTATCTGTTGTTACCCTTGAGACAGAGAAAGAAGGGCACAATTTTTCAAGAATTTTCTGGGGCAAACTATTTAAAAAGCAAGGTTTGAAGAGCAGAAGGTGATTTTAAAATCAAACTTGGGTTTCAATCCCAGAGTTGTCATTTATTGGCTGTGGGACCTTGAATGAGTGAAACACCACATTCCCTGAGCTGCAACTTCCAAATGTGTAACACGGCTCTCACAGTGTTCCTCTCATAAGGCAGTTTGAGGGTCTAATGAAATAATTAATGAAAAGCACCTTGTAGAGTGTGTGGCACTCAGTAGACTCTCCGTAAGTTACAGCTCATTGTGGAGGACAGGCCCTCGGTGGCCTCTGTGTTCACACTGTGTCAGTGTGGGTAGGACCTTTGATTTGCCTCTAAACCGGTAGAATATGGTAAGCATGATCACAGTTACAATTATATACATAAAATTTCATCCTGCTAGTGCACCCTACAGAGACTCACTCTGCGCTGCTGGCTTAGCAGAAGTAAGTTGTGCTGGGACAGGGCCACGTGGCAGGGACTTGGGGGCAGCCTCTAATGGCTAAGAGTAGCCCCTTGCTTACAGCCAGCCAGGAAACAGAGACCTCAGTCATACAGTCATAAAGACATGAATTCTGCCAACAACCTAAATAAGCTTGGAAATGAGTTCTTTGCTAGGGGAGCCTGCAGCTTAGTGTGCAGCCCCGCCGCACCTGATTTCAGCTTGATGAGGACCGTGAGCAAGCCAACCCCACCGAGCCATGCCAGGCTCCTGACACAACAGGCTGTGAGGTAATAGATGTGTTGTTTCAAGCTTCTAGATCTGTGGTGATTAATTACACAGCAGGACAAAGCCCAGGCACCGATACAAAATAGATTAACTAATACTTACCTTTCACCCATTGCTTGCAGCGAAGAAGCTCACCTTCACTTCACAACACTGTCGATTGAACACCTCCTCTTCCATTAGGACCAAAGCAAAGGAAAGGAGACAGAACCTGCCCTTGATGAGCTAACAGTCAGTGGAGGGGACAGAGGGCAACAAAACATTACAATAAAGGGACATAAGTGCTCTGATGGAGATAGTGGAGCTTCACCATGGTAACACTGCAGCTAGGTCGTGAAGGAGCTGGCTTCGGGATTAGCCAGGCAGAGAGGAGGAGAGACAGACAGGGTTCTGGACTGATGGACTGGCACAGGCAGGAGCATGGGATGAGGGGGTACACACTGTACCTCAGGAACACCAAATGGTTGATAAGGGATAAGGGAAATTTTCTCACGGTAGAAGTATTCCAGCCAATGAAGAAATTAACCACCAAACCCCTAAAGAAATAACAGATGTAGGCAATGATCATTAATGGCTGTTAAAAGAGCGACAACTGGACACTAAGTGCTTTTTTAAAAAGTGTGATGAAAATCACATAACATAAAATTCACCTTTTTAACCTCCCAAAGGATACACTGTAATGGCTTCTGTGCATTCACTGTGTGGTGCAACTACCACCACCATCTAGTTCTACGCCATTTTCATCCACGGCAAGTTCTTAAGTGGATGGGTGAAACATTGATCAGATGGGGGTGGGTCAGCCGATCACGGCAACGTTGCTTTGGAAGATGGACCTTAAGGGCGGGCGATGAGAGCACAGCCACATCCAGGCCTGGCGGGGCCACACATAGCTTGGTGGTGCAGATTCCCCAAGCCCATGTGCCATTCCCAGGCCACTGGGTGTAAAAGGAAAAGGAAGGGATGTGGGCATTTTGCTGACGCCCAGAGCTGGGTCTACTCCCTTTGTGCTGCTTGCCCAGGAGGGTGGATTTTTGGGAAGGGGTGTGTTCTGAAAGCAGGGAGGAAGTCGCCACCCCATTGGAAAGAATCTGCCACCCTGCCTTCCAGCTGAAATATCAGATATAGTCTGTTCTTCTCCGTGGGCAGCAGGGAATGGAATGGCCAAAGGGTTTTTTTCTTTTTTTTTTTTTTTGAGGGATTGTATGAAAGTACATGATGTCTTAGGCTCACAAAGGCAATGATGATAAGGGAAAGTGGCGAGTTAGAAAGTCCATTGTGTATGTTATCTCTGTTATTCTAGATTAAGAAAAAGTAAATATGGCAGACTGGGCTCAAGGTTTATGCCAGCCTGATCCAAAATTGTTGCTTTTATCCTTTTTCCTTGGTTTGCATTTTGGCAGAGGGTTTTCCTTGGGAGTTTCCTGGGGCTCCACACTGCCTGGCCTGGCCTAGGGAGGGAACCGGGTCCCACTGAGTGAAGCAGGGGAGCGGTGCTGTCCTCAGCCTCACCGTTCAGAATCCAGATCTTGTCAGCGCCCAGGGCGGCTTTAGCTCTCAGAGTGGACACACGTTCGCTCAGCTTGGAGACTGGTGGGTGAAGTGAGATGCTCATCTACGAAACAGGAAACATTGGCTAGCTGAGCTGGGACTGCAGACCCTGCCTGTAGGCAGCTCTCAGTACACAATCACAACAGTAAAAACACTCACAAAAGTGACACTTCCCAAGCACCTACTACCAGTCACTGTGCTAAAACTGTACGTGAATTTTTCCACTTAGTCTGAAATAGGTACTGTATCACCCAGTATTACAGATGAGAAAATGAAAGTACAAGGAGGTTTATTTAATTTGTCCAAAGTCTTACGTCTGCTCCCCACCTGACCCTTGAATTAGAATTGAACAGGACAGGAAGTTGACAGGAAACCAGAACGAGATTTTCGTGAGCACAGGTACAGCTGCTTTGGGACACAGGTAAAGCACATCACAACTCCGTACTTCCACGCAGACCCAGCCCTGCCTCTCACCCGGGAGACAGGTGGCCTGAGAAGCCTGGGGAGAAGCCATTGGCACACACTTGGGTGTCCTCACATTGTGAGGCTCCGACAGCTAGCCTCATGAGCAGGGGATCTGGAAAAATGGAAGCCAGAGCTGAGGAGGAAGAAGAGGCTGACTGATGGGCTGGTTTGAGAAAATGGGAGATGTACTTCTTTGAGGGTTCACTGAAGTTATTTGGGGGGAATGCTTGAGTTGTGGGGGCTCAGTTCCTGCGTGAGCATGCAGCCAGTGTCATTTGAGCATATATAACTGCCTACCATTTGCATATTCTGGTTGTAGGAGCCAGGTGATGGAGGTGGCACTTAGTGAGAAGGGAATTGTCTTGGGGACCCAAATACCCTGTCAGCAGGACCACGGCATCCTCTCCCTCAAGATGGGCCCACAGAGGACTGTAAATCGTAATCCATTTACATGCCACTCCCTCAGGGTGCCCTCTGATCCCCTCCTCCCTTTCGCTCTTCAGGTGCCATCTTGCTGCAATATGTACACAGCACCTTCTGCTTATTAAATTGGAATTAAATCAATTTGTTGAGGGTGTCTCTCTTCTCCTGGACTGTTAGCCCCATTAGGACAGGAGCCATGTCTGCCGGCTCTTTTGCCAACCCTGGCATCTCACACGATGTCAGAGCATAGCAAACATTCGATAAGTGTTAGCTCTCTACTCCTGAGCACAGACAAGCTTACCAGGTCATCCTTCTTCTCCGCCACTGCACAGGTAGGGGAAGTCAGAGATGCAACATGGCTCCAGCAGTAAAGGCCTCTGGGAAATGTCGGACTCTCGGTTTAACCTCCAGTGATTGTTTAACTCTCTGTAGTCTCAGGCTTGGCTGACTACTCACTGCCACCCAAAGAGAAACGTCATCCCCCAGGAAGGAGGTTAATGAATGCAGAGTGTGATAACTGCCTGATGTTATTTGTTAACTTAGAAATGCGTTGTTCTTTCTGGTGGTCTAGGTGACTACCCACCATGTGGTTTTACTATTAGCCCCCCATAAAAAAGAGACCCTGTCCTTGGAAGGGGTGGATTTCTTCCCAGCCAGCTACCACTGGGAACAACAGCTGCTTTGTTTGTGTATGTGAGTTTCTCCTATTAAAGCTCTTATGAATATGAATAAAGTGACGTGTCAGTTCTTTGGAATTGATCCTGAAGTTAGACTTTTGGGGCTGTCCCCCAACAACCACCCATTCACTCTTCCACCTGCTCAGAGCTCACGACTCTCCACCATTCTGCTGAAGTCACCACCCCCACATCGCCAAGCCCAGCAGATGCTCCCAGTCCTGATTTACTGGATCTCGCAGCAGCTCTTGACACAGTTGATGCTTTCCTCCAACCACCGTGGGATGCCACTTCACACCCATTAGAATGGCAATTATTTAAAAAAGGTATTTTAACAGAAAATAATGTATTGGCAGCGGTGTAAAGAAATGGAGATCCTCGTGCACTGATGCAGCTGTTAGGGAAAACAGCATGGTGGTTCCTCAAGAAATTAACCAGAGAAGTACCATGTGATCCAGCAGTGCCACTTGTGGGTATGTACCTCCAAAAACTCAGAGCCGGTCTCGAAGAGGTATCTGTACACCTTTGTTCGTAGCAGCATTATCAGCAACAATCAAAAGGTGGAAGCGTCCCAGTGCGACTATGGACACGTGAATAGATGAACAAAATGTGGTCTATAAATACAGTGAAATATTATTCAGCTTCTCAAAGGAAGGAAATTCTGGTAAATGCTACAACATGAATGAACCTCGAAGATGTGCTAAGAGAAACAAGCCAGTCACAAGAGAAGAAACACTCCAGGAGCTCACGTACGCGAGGCACCGAGGGCAGTCAGAGTCGTAGAGACTGAGAGTACGCTGGCGGCTGCCGGGGCCGGAGAAGGGAGAAAGGGGGAGTTACTGTATAATAAGACCAGACTCTCAGTTTGGGAAGATAAAAAAGTTCTGGGGGTTCTGGAGACAGATGGTTGTGAAGGATGCAGGACAGTGTAAATGTACTTCGAGTCATTGAACTGTATATACACTTTTTAAATGGTTAAAATGGTCGATTTTATGTTACATATTTTTTACCACAATAGAAAGTGCTTTCTCTCTAAGCTTCTGTTATACTTCATGCTCCTGGTTTTTCTTTTCCTGCCTCTCTGGCCACTTCCCAGCCTCCTCATCAGTTCCTTCTCTTTCTGAATGAGAAACGCTGGGACCCTTCTTTCTTTCCTTCAAGAAATGCTTAAGCGTCTACTGCGTGTTGGGACTAAGCAGTGAACAAAAGACGCAGTTTCTCCAAATGGGGCATGTATTCTTACTGGGTAGGATATGATCTGTAAATAAATAAATAACTCAGTGTGTAGTAAGTTAGATGGTCATAAAGTCTACAGAAAAAAATAAAGTGGGTTAAAGGAGGTTGTAGGAACTGAGGAAGGGTTTGCGATTTTTACAGGACAGTCTGATAAGGTTACCCCTGAGCTGGGAACTGAAGGTAGTGGGGAAGCAAGCAATGCTGTTACATGCAAGAGCTTTCTGAGCAGATCACTGGTGCAAAGACCCTGAGGCAGAATACAGGTTAAAGTGTATGAAGAGCAGCAAGAAGCCCAGGGTGACTGGAGCAGAATGAACTGGGGGAGAGCAGGCATTCCCAGAGGCTATGAGGTGGGGGATGCAAGTCCTAAAGAGCCTGGGAGACTGTTTTAGTCTGAGTGAGATGGGAAGCAAGTAGTCTGAGAGTGGGACAGAAGAGTCACAATCTGACTCCTGCTCTTACAAGATCATTCCCGGTGCTGTGTTGAGAGTAGCCTGTAGCCCTGGCTGATATGGCTCAGTGGATTGAGTGCCAGCCTGTGAACTGAAAGGTCACTGGTTCAATTCCCTCTCAGGGCACATTCCTGGATTGTGGGCCAGGTCCCCAGTTGGGGACATGCAAGAGGCAGCCAATTCATCACTCTCCCTCCCTCCTTCCCTCTCTCTCTCTCTCTCTCACACACACACATCAATATTTCTCCCCATCTCTTTCTCCCCCCTTCCCCTCTCTCTGAAAATAAATAAAATCTTTAAAAAAAATAAAGAGAGAGAGAATAGACTGTAGAAGGGAAGGGTCAAAGTAGGAGGCCGCTGCAACCATCCAGGTGACGGAAAAAGGCCGTGGGAGACATAACAGAAAGTGGGAAAATGTGACCATCTCCTGAAGGGAGGGTTTACTGACAGATTGGATACGGGATGTGACAAAAAGAGGAGTGACCAGGGGATTCAAAGTCTGAGATGTGAGCACCGAGAAGGATGGAGCGTCGTGTCCAGAGTGGAGAAGTCTTGGACGAGCATGTTTGAGGGTGAAAATCAAGGCTGGGCTTGGAACATTTGTTTGAAATATCTGCTAGCTATCCAAGCAAAGGTGCTGAGTGAGCAGTTGGACACAAGGATCTGGAATTCAGCGTCAACACAGAATTTCGCGGTCCAGTCCTGGGTCTTTCTTCTTCCTCCTTTTAACACACTCTCTCTCTCAGTATCGGATCCATTTCCTTGGCTTGAAATCCCACCTCTAAGGATCATGGGCCTGTGGCCTGTGCTTGGTGTAGCGCTCCGCTCTCGCCAACCTGAGATTCTGAATAATTTTAACGTGGGGCCCTGCGTTTTCACTTTGCACTGGGTCTTGCAAATGATGTGCCTGGTCCCGCTCCCAAGTGTGTGACCTTACCCTGGACTCCTTTTTTGAGCACTTCTGTCTCATATACCCAACTGTCTACTTGACATTTCCCCTTGGATGATTTCAAGGTATCTCAAAAGTAACATATCCAAAGCCAAATTTAACTTTCTGTACTTCATTCTTGCCCAACCGGAAACCTGGAAGCCGTGCTCCCCTCTCTCTCCCATTCTCGCTTCCTCACCCAACCCAGCAGTAAGTTACAAGGACTGTACTTCACAAACGCATCCCAGTACGTCCACTGTTCTCTATTTCCACGGTTGCTGTCCTGGTCCAGGTGATTTCATTTCTTATCTGGACCCCTGTAGAGACTCCTGGCTACTGGCCCCACCTCATGAGTTTGCCCGTTCCCTAAAGCTAAAAATAGCTTATTTTCCACATAGCAGCCTAAGTGATCCTTTAAAATAAATCATGTGATGATGCCAGGCCCCTGCTTCAAGCTTCAGTGGCTCCCATTGCATTAGAACAAACCAGAACCCTACAAGCCCCACACGAGCTGACATGTCACTGCCTTCTCATCTCTGCATCTCTGCTTTGCCCTGTTCACCCCTCCCTCACCCCAGACAATGGCACAGTGGCCTTTTGATTCCCCAATGCATGGGCCTCTCCACTGAGGGACAATGCATGTTTTACATTTTGCCATCTAGAAACCAACTCCCACACCTCCCTCCAGCTTTTTTCCCCTCACTCTTGTCTGACAGGTCTCAGCTCAAGTATCCTTAAAGAAGCTTTCATGTTAGCCTGGGTTCCCCAGAAAATAAAGCCCAAGGTAAAAGGCTGCTAGGCTATTATTTTAACAGGGAGAACCATCAGAGAGCAGGAGGGAGACGCATGAAGGGAGGGATGCAGAAATGGAGGAAGAACCAGCGGAAGGATGTGCTGGCCATCTCCAAATGCAACTGATTGCTAAATCTGCAGGGCCATGTCCTCAGGAAGTTGAATGAACTATCTTAGGACCATCCCACAGAGACCAGCAAAGGGGAGATATTCTCCTCTGGCTCCTGTCTTCCAATGTTCAGAGATTCACCCACGGCATGCTAACTCCCCTGCATTGCCAGCCTCTGTGGGTGGGCATGGGTGCTGAGAAGGCCCCCTGGCAGCACCAAAGGGTGGCACCAGAGCAGGAAGCCAGACATGTGAGGCCCAGTCAGGGAACGTGTGCTGTCGGGTTGCACCACGTGACATCGTCAGGGCTACACAGGGCGGGAACAAGAGATAAGTAAAGCTGAGGAGACCCAAAGTGGAGCATAAACACTGAGACACTTTCCCTGCCCCGTCCCAACCCATCCGAGGCACCTTGTACATTCAGCCATTGGATGAATAACTTCGGAACGTCTTCTAAGAGCCAGGAGGGTGCTAGTGACGGTGACACAAAGGTGTGTAAACAGACACAACCACCGCCTTTGAGGAGCTCACCTTCCAATAAGGGCGATCATTAAAAAACAAGTATACAGTTTTTAAAAAGGTAAAATTCACTGAAGTTAAAAACTGTAATAAGCCCTGACTGGTGTGGCTCAGTGGATTGAGCGCCAGCCTGTGAACTAAAGGGCCACTGGTTCAATTCTCCATCAGGGCACATGCCTGGGTTGTGGGCCAGGTCCCTGATTGGAGGTGTACAAGAGGCAACTGATTGATGTTTCTCTCCCTCTCTTTCTCCCTCCCTTCCCCTCTGTCTAAAAATAAATAAATAAAATCTTTTTTAAAAAAAACTGTAATAAGTGTACCTAAGACACAAACGAGAGAAATACAAGACCAGTGGAGCTGAGCGCATGGAGGCGAACAAGGCATGAGACAATGCAGAAAGGGTAGACACGAGCCAAATCGTACAGGTCTTGCTACTTTCCTCAAAGCACTCTGGCTTTTGCTTTGTTGTTGTTGTTATTTTGTTTTGTTTTGTTTTTGCTTTCCTTCATAGTATTTATTTATGAGTGGCTTTAATTGCTTTATATCTGGCTCCCTGACTAGAGTAGACGCCCCCTGAAGGCAAGGACTGGTCAGCGCTTCTTCTTCCCCAGGGCATACCTAGTGCCTAAGCGCAGAGGCCTCAGCCAATAGTAATTAAGTGCTGAACAAATCCGCTGGCTGCAGGAAGAAATGGATAGGAAGGTGCTTGCCGCAGGGAGCAAGGACTTCAAGCTCAGTGGCATCAGGCGGTGGTAATCGGATGCACCCATCTCCGCAAGGGAATCCAACAAGTGTGTTTGTTGGCTGAGTCCTCCTGTGTTTTGCTTGAGTGAACAGAAAATGCTTTGCTTTCTTGTCTGATCAAACCCTTATTTAATTAACACATTCTTTATTTCTATTTAAGACTTTCAATCAGCTTAGACCGAAGTTCTGGGAGCCGTGTTATTGTCTTAGAGGGGTACACAACCCAGCTCCGAGCCCTTACATGCTTCAGCAGAGTGATGTAAGGCCTAAAACTGGTATTTTACATAGTGGGAGCTCTGTGCTAGACCCAGTGCCAAGTATGGAACGCACGGCAACTCATTTCATTTCTTTTTATAAAGACTTTATTAAATTTTATTTATTTTCAGAGAGAGGGATAGAGAGGGAGAAAGAGGAGGAGAGAAACATCACTTGGTTGCCTCTCACACAGGACCTGGCCCGCAACCCGGGCCTGTGCCCTGACCGGGAATCAAACCAGCGGCCTTTCATTTCACAGGCCAGCGCTCAGTCCACTGAGCCACACCAGTCAAGGCTCATTTCGTTTCAATGGGCTGCCTTGACAGCTGGTAAAAATTGGGAGAGTCTTGAAGGACCTGACCACAGGTTCCCCTCCTCCCTCTGCTCCCCTTTCAACCTGAAAACAATGGGGACACCCACCCCCTCAAGCACAACCTAGCCGAGTAACAGCGCAGAGTCATGGTTAAGAATTAAAACTCGAGTGCTCAACAAATATGAGTACCAATTCCAACCTCGCCACTTGCTGGGGGTGCAGCCTTCCACAAGGTTCCACTTGACCTTTTTAAGTTAGTTTTTGCAAATGTGAAATGGGGTTAATAATAGAAACTACCTCAAAGGGTAGTTATGAAGACCTGGTGCCCAGCATGGGGCAGGCCCAGAGCAGGGACTCGACGAAGAGTCTGTCCGGTGCCTCCTTATCTCACTTGCTCAAGGAATTCGAAGGGGCTGAAAAATATTCAGGTTTGGGTAATTTTGACCTAGGCAAACAATTTTCAACCTTTTTCATTTCATGTCACACCCGAACTAATTATTAAAATTCTGCAACACACCAAAAAAATATAATTGTGGCTGATCTGACAAAAAATCGATACAATTTTGATTTATTCACATTGGACGGCTATTGTTGTGCTGGCTGTTATCGTTTTTTTATTTGACAATCTAAGGGAAAAGAGGTCAGTGGCCCTAACTAGTCAGATATTGCATGTTTACAAAATTCTGGGGACACACTCGTTGAAAATTGCTGGTCTAGTGTATGGCAATGAGACATATAAATGGAGACACACTGAAATGGTAAAGGCTATATACCACATGACTACCTTAAAGGGAATTGATTTCTGTGACAACCTCCAAAGGAATGTCATGAGGTTTAAATTAAATGACTTGATATGGCCGTGGCCAGGTGGCTCAGTTGGTTGGAGCATCATCCCCTATACCAAAAGGTTGTGGGTTCAGTCCCCAGTCAGGGCACATACAAGAATCACCCAATGAGTGCATAAATAATTGAAACAACAAATCAATGTTTCTCTCTCTCTCCCCCTTCCTCTTTCTCTAGAATCAATAAACATATCCTTGGGTGAGGATTAAAAAATAATAATAAGATGGAGGCATAGGTAGATACGCTTCGCTTCCTCACACAACCAAAGGAAGGATGACAACCAATTTAAAAACAAAAACCAACCAGAACTGCCAAAAAGTAGAACTACATGGGAGTCTGACACCCAAAGGGTTAAAGAAACATTCATCTAGACTGGTAGGAGGGGTGGAGATGGGAGGCCAAGGCAGCAAGGCAGAGGCTGGCAGCCCGTGTAGTCCCACATTTGTCTGAGGATAAGCTGGGGAGTGAGACAGACTGTGCAACCCAGGGTTCCAGTGTAGGAAACGAAAGCCTCAAAACCTCTGGCTGTAAAAACTTGTGGGGGTTGTGGTGGTGGGAGAAACTCTCAGTCTCACAGGAGAGCCCATTGGAGGGGCCCACAGGATCCTAGAATATACACAAACCCACCCACACAGGAATCAGCACCTGAAAGGGCACAGTCCACTTGTGGGACATGAGGGAAGTGACTGAAAGCAGGGCAAGAGCCAAGCAAGAGGCATTGTTCCTTCTCGGACCCCTCCCGCACAGACAGGACCTATAACCTAGATTACTCTGTCCAGCAAAACTGTCATTTACAATGGAAGAGCAGATAAAGTGCTTCCCAGATAAGATCAAGTTAAAGGAGTTCATCATCACCAAGCTCTTATTATATGAAATGTCAAAGGGACTTATCTAAAAAATAGAAGATCAAAAACTATGAACAATAAAATGATAACAAACTCACAACTATCAATAACTGAATCTAAAAAAAAAAAAAAACAAACCTAAGCAAACAACTAGAACAGGAACAGAATCACAGAAATGGAGATCACATGGAGGGTTATCAGTGGGGAGGGGGCAGCAGGAAAATGGGGGGAAAAGGTACAGGGAAGCATAATTGGTAGGCATAAAATAGACGGGAACGTTAAGAATAGTATAGGAAATTGAGAAGCAAAAGAACTTGTATGTATGACCCATGGACATGAACTAAAGAAGGAAATGCTTGGCGGGGGGCGGGGGGGGGGGGGGCGCTGCTACAGGGTGGAGGGGGAGAAAGGGGAGGAAAAAATAGGACAACTGTAATAGCATAATCAATAAAATATACTTAAAAAAGAAAAAATAATTTGGAAAGATAAATGAGTCTACATACATATGTTCAATTCTTATCAGCGTACCTAGCACAAAGTTAGCACTATTCTAAACATTATGACTATCATATCTATAATAGACTGATACTAATTATTTGTCCTTGTAAGACCCTGTGGGCATTTGTTATTGGCTGGGATTTCAGTGTAAACTATCACCGGGTGACGTTGTCTCCCTTCCCTGCAAGAGGCTGTGTGTGTGTGAGGTGACAGGCAACTTCGCCACCCTCCCTTGCAGGGCCTGGTGAAGTTGGCAATGGCTCACAGCGCCAGAGACCGGTGCCAGCATGCAGCTGCACCAGGAAACAAAATCACATTTTTGGAGGGTTCCTGACTGTCCAGGACTTTTTTCAAAAGTTCTCTGTAGCATTTTCAGTATAAAAATAGGTGTGAACTGTGTGCACTCTGGAAAGGAATGAGCTGGCCACTGTAGGGCTAAGATTGGTATTGTTCAGGGAATGAGGTTCCTGTTCCCTGATGTTGTTTAGGTTGGGCTGACCTTATGAACTGGATTTCTTTTCAAATGGGTGTATTTTTCCTTATTGCAAATTTCCTTCAATTCATCAGCAGAAATTCTAGCCACTTTGCTGGGAGCTTGTGACCCTGGTTTGGATGGCTTGGGCACTCGCCTTTTGACAATTGCTTATTTATTTTTTCGTAGTTTCTGCTTGGCACTTCCCGCTCTCCCTCTGGGATGCCATCTTTAGCCTCGTGTCACCAGTCTCTGGTTTCATCTCCTGTGAATCATTTCCTTTGGGTCACTTGAGCTTTTCTCCTGAAGGAAAGTCTAATCTTTGTTAACAACAAGTTTTAAAAAGATCTCGCTTGATCCCTGCTTTGCCATTCATTCGGTGATTCCTGGGCTTCATGACTCGGGTGCAATTCACACATCCTTTGCCATATTTACCCACAGCATAAGGACCGCCACGGTGTGTGCAGAAAAACACTGCCTTTCCTAGCACAGTCCACACTGCGCTGTGGTGCATTGCAACAGGCCGGGGTCCTGCCCACGTGGCTGCCTGCTGGGACTCATTGTCTCGGATTTTCCTATCCACAAATGTTTATTTTACTTATTTATCAATAACCAGTCTTCTTGTAAGAAGAATTTAAGGCTGCTTCTCCAAATGCAAACACTATAGCAAGATCAAATGAATTTGAAATAAACATATAGCAAAGGGAAGGAAGAGGTACAGATAGCCTGGCTTTCATGATGGGCTGTGAGGGCTCAGGAAAGAGAAATGAGAGAAGTCTCTGACGACAGCTCTCTGCCGGGGGGGCGCACTCCAAACACCACCCAGGAGCTACAGATTGGGTCAAATCTATTATTTGGGGCTGCAACGACCACAGAACTAGTTCGTTTCATTAAACTCGAGGATGGAATTCCAAGGCCACCCCCAAACCCCTGTCTTTGTTGGGCCCTTTTGTCTCACTAGAAAAAGAATAGGAAAGGAGGAGGTCAGAGCCTTGAGAAATGCTGAGGGACAGCCTCGGGACAGGATGTGACAGAGGAGGGCCTCCCTTAAAGAGGGTTGGAAGAGCTCCTATGGGTTCTTCGGCCCCACACTGGCTTTCTTTATTGGTTTTTAGCTTTTAATAAAACTCAGTTGAGTCCATTGTGCGTGCTGACATTGTCTAGCAAGGATAATAGTGTTAGATGCTAAATTTGGTTTGTTCACTACCCAAGTTCACCTAGTATCGTTTTTCACTAAGACCTGATGTAGCTCCTTGTCAAGGCCTGTCCGCTTAAATCCCATGACAACCCAGGAGATGGACAAGTGGTTCCCAAATAAAGAAAAAGAATTGAAGTTCTAAAACTCCAACTTGTGGCCTTTACTTAATGGTTGCAAATGTGAAGTTCTGAAGTGTTTTCATTCTGCTCAAAGAAATGAGTATGTAATCAGTGCATGAATTTTCATTATTGTTCTGTGAAGTATACAAGAGAGATCCAAACAAATCCAAGAAAACAAGGCCCGTAGGCTTGTCTCCAGGAGGGAAGAGTGGAGGAGAGGAGAGGGTAAGGATGGGAAGGAAAGCTCAGAAATAGCGACAAATTGTAATTACAAACAGTAATCACCAAAAATTGAAAAATCCCGAAAAAGGAAAGATAATAATAGCTTTCTCTGAATCACCATTCGATTTGCACGAAGTATCATTGCCAACAGGAATTGCATCCTTGCGAAAGAGAGAGAGAAAGCATTTTTTTCCAACTTCTTTGTAGATTAATGACTAACGATCTTGACTATGGTAATTTAGCATCATCTAGAGTTGAGACAAATGTTTCTGTAGATAGGCTAAGGTTTCCTCGTAAGTTTAATTTTTTTTAAGAAAAAGAGTTTCAAAAGTATATGTGACCAAATTGAGAAATGAAAAGCCAAAAATTTAAAAAGACTTGCAAAACTCTACGTTACTAAAAATAACATTGACCTTTGATAGTTGTCTGAGAAGTCCTCTGGAAAGAAAAGGATTTCATCCACTGGAGATAAACAGGGCCAACTCATCTGCAGATTGTGGTTTAATTAGCTAAACTCTTCCAGATGGAGAACATTCAAAGCAAAGGACTATTTCTGAGTCCCCTAGAATTGTTAATAAGCATAACAATCTGTTACATGTAAAAGAAAATGTGCGTCTTTTATCTTTGCCTTTGAAGGGCAAATGAGGAAGTACTTGGTAGCTTTATGATTTTCCCGTTTGATTATTGGAAAAGAAATGCTCTAATTTTCAATATTGAGCAAACAAACATTGAGTGTTTGGTTTTTTCTGTGCTGACACTGAGGGAGGAATTAAGACCCCAGTCCTACAGAATCCCCAATTTAACTAGAAGTTGCATTCCAGTGCCTGGCACACCGTGGGGGCTGGATAGCTATTTGTTGGGCAAGGGAATGAATGATAAAGATACTTGAGTAAGGAATCGCATTAATCAAGTTCCGAACAAGCTACTGTATTCACAGGGGTACGTGGAGACCTCAGGCTGTCAGAGAACGCCTCACAAAGAAGGTTGCCAGGTAGGAGCACAGAAGACTTCCAGACACAGAATAGCATGCGTCAAGTCAGAGGCAGAAAAAAAAAGAGTAACGTGTATTTAAGCAACAACTAGTAATTTGCTGTGGCTGGAGTGTAACATATATATAGAATGTGCCTGGAAGGTGGTGAGACCACAGAGATGGGTTGGGACTCATTTGAATGGACTGAAAGCCTGAGTTAAACTTGATCTTTTAGCATGTCCTGGCATTTTACAAAGACTGTGAGACACAGCAGAGGGCGAGCAGGGAAGGGAAGAAGAAAGTAAGAAGATATCAAAGGCTAAGTGCCCCGTTAGTGCCTAGCACTGGATAGATCTCTACATTTCTTGTTTAATCCCTGTGAACTCGCAGTGGGTATGTACCATGATCCTCGTTTTTCCAAGGGGGGCACTCAGGGAGGTTAAGCGACTTTCCCCAGATCACACAGCTGATAAAAGATGAAACTAGGACTTGAAACCAGGGCCCTAAAAAATCTCGTTGGAGGATAAAAATACCACTAGATTCATATAACGTATTATTGGGAAAAATAGACAATGGAACTTTGGAGAAAGTTAGTGAGTATTAAGAAAGGCACAGGCAAGACAGGAGAGAAAAGCATGGCCATACAAAAGGATATTTACAGTAAGGGAGATACAACACAGGAAGTGGGAAAGATAATCATAGAAAAACCACAACATGTGCTTTTAAAATGCAAAGCCCTGGGGATGAGAAAGCAAAGAAAGCAAATGATACAATAATGCCATTCACTCTGGCATCCTGTGCTTTTGGTTTTGCTCTTTACTCCTTTTTTTTTTTTTTTTTTTTGAAGCTTTAAACAATTTGTTATGAGAGTAACAAAGATACAGCTCGGGATCTTGCAACTCTAATGCCCTAGATCAGAACCAGATGGCGCCTAGTGTACCCTGTTTCCTAGAAACTGCAGAATTTTGAGGACAACACGCCCTGTGCACCACACCACCGATTTCAGTTCCTTCACAGGGACTAATACACGGCCAAATAATGCGGTTGCTGGGCATTGTGTTGGAACATCTGTTTTTCTTGCTTGAGAATCTTTTTGAAACGGAAAACTTCTTTCCATTCTTACTGTATTTTTAATGATTTCAAAAGTAATTCATTTTTATTATTAAAATTTTTGAAAATTTTGAGCATGGAAAAATATTAAAATCTTCTCTAACCCTTCCACCCACCAAATAACACAGAGCCCACAGCAACTGGAGCGGGCTCCTGAGTTGTTTTTTACCCCCACCAAACTGCTCATAACCACTGTTAACATGTTGACGATATCCTTACAGTTTTTTTTCTATACCCACCCACCCGCACCCATACATGCACACACAGACCTGCAGGCACATGCATTCACACAGTTTACAGAAAATAGGGTGGTTCTGGCTGGTTAGTTCGGTTGGTTAGAGTCATCCCGATACACCACGGTTGCGGGTTTGATTCCCAGGCAGGGCACGCACAGGAAGCAACTGATGAACACATCAATAAGTGGAACAAGGTGATGTTTCTCTCTCTCTCTTTCTCTCTACCCTCCCTTCTCTCTCTCTCTCTCTCTCAAATCAATAAATTAACAAAAAAGAAAATAGGATATATAGAAATTGCTTTTCTATCTGTTTTGTTCACTGACTATATCATTAGCATTTTTTCTTTTCACCAAACGTTTATAATGACCGCTAGTATCTGCTAGAATTCCATCATATTGTATATATTAACTTATGTAATCATTCTCCTTTTCATTTAAGAAACTCTATCTATTGAACACCTACTCTGTGTCACGGCTGTGCTTGGCAGTGGGGGGAGGGGGGAAACAGGAGGGACCCTCTGCCCTCATGGAGTCCATAGTCCTATGATCGACCTCTGGCTTATTCGAGAACTTTTTTTTTAGTTTATATTTTTATTATTTTCTTGTTATTTTAACATAATTCATGTTGTTTATTAGTGTTGAAATTTATTTTGACTTCTGCAGATATAAAGCTAGGTGAATTGGGGTTTTAAGTCATGAAATTTAGGTATGGTTCTTTTAGAAGTTATTTTTTTAAGTATATTTTTTGGTTATGCTATTACAGTTGTCCCAATTTTTTCTCCCTTTTATTCCCCTCCACCCTGCATCCCCCTACCCTCCAGCATTTCCCTCCCCCCTTAGTTCATGTCCATGGCTCATACATCTAAGTTCTTTGGCTTCTCAATTTCCTATACTATTCTTAACCTCCCCCTGTCTATTTTATGCCTACCGATTATGCTTCTTAGTCCCTGTACCTTTCCCCACCATACTCCCTCTCCCCCTCTCCCACATACCCTCCATGTGATCTCCATTTTTGTGATGCTGTTCTTGTTCTAGTTGTTTACTTAGTTTTCTGTTTTTTAGGCTCAGTTTTTGATAGTTATGAGTTTGTTATCATTTTATTGTTCATAGTTTTTGATCTATTTCTTAGATAAGTACCTTTAACATTTCATATAATAAGGGCTTAGTGATGATGAGCTCCTTTAACTTGACCTTGTCTGAGAAACATTGTATCTGCCCTTCCATTCTAAATGATAGCTTTGCTGGAGAGTAATCTTGGATGTAGGTCCTTGCCTTTCATGACTTCAAATACTTCTTTCCAGCCCCTTCTTGCCTGCAAGCTTTCTTTTGAGAAATAAGCTGACAGTCTTATGGAAACCCCTTTGTAGGTAACTCTCTCCTTTCCTCTTGCTGCTTTTAAGATTCTTTATCTTTAATCTTGGGTAACTTAATGATGATGTGCCTTGGTGTGTTCCTTTTTGAGTCCAACTTCTTTGGGACTCTCTGGGCTTCCTGGACTTTCTGAAAGTCTATTTCCTTCACCAGCTTAGCGAAGTTTTCCTTCATTATTTGTTCAAATAAGTTTTCAATTTCTTGCTCTTACTCTTCTCCTGCTGGCAGCCCTATGATTTGGACGTTGGAGTGCTTAAAATTGTCCCAGAGGTTCCTAAGCCTCTCCTCATTTTTTTGAACTCTTGTTTCTTCATTCTGTTCCAGTTGGATGTTTATTTCTTCCTTTTGTTCCAGATTGTTGCTTTGAATCCTGGTTTCCTTCCCTTCACTGTTGGTTCCCTGTATATTTTGCTTTATTTCACTTTGTGTAGCCTTCATTTCTTCCTTAATTCTGCATCTGTACTTAATCATTTCTGTGAGCATCCTGATTACCAGTGTTTTGAACTCTGCATAAGATAGGTTGGCTATCTCTTTGTTGCTTAGTTCTTTTTCTGGGGTTTTGATCTGTTCTTTCATTTGGGCCATATTGCTTGTCTCAGTGCACCTGCTATGTTGTAAGGGGCAGAGCCTTAGGTATTCACCAGGGCAGGGTAACCCTCTAGCTCTATCTGTGGGGGAGGGGTCAGAGAGGGAACAATGCTGTTTGCTTGCTCCACTCTAGCCCCACTTTCCAACGAACTCTCCTGTGACACGGGGAGTTCCTCCCACCTTTGCAACCCTCACAGTATTTTATAGCTAGAGTTTTTGAGTCTTTAGTTTCCCGCTCAGCCTGCCCCTCCTGGCTGGCACGGTCCACTGCCTTGCTGCAGGTCTGCTCCACCCATCTGCCCATCTCCTCTCCTCCTACCATTCTGGATGAATGTTTCTTTAGCTCCTCAGTTGTTGGAGTTCCATGCAGTTTGATATTCTCACAGTTCTGGTTGTTTATTATTTTTAAATTGGTTGTTATCCTTCTTTTGGTTGTGTGAGGAAGCAAAGTGTTTTTACCTATGCTTCCATCTTGGCTGGAACTCCCAAGAACTTTTATTATTAAAAAATGGCACGGTGAAATCTGGCAAACACTACCTGTGCTATGTGATTAAATCTAATGTCACCTCTGTGGTCTTCCTCCCAAGAACCAATAATCCCAGTCTAATCATGATTTTTAAAAATCAAATGAATCACTCTTCCTCGGCGCTGCCTACGGAGGTGGCAGCCATCTCTTTCTTGGCACCATGGCTGCCCTCAGACCCCTCGTGAAACCCAAGATTGTCAAAAAGAGGACCAAGAAGTTCATTCGGCACCAGTCAGACCGTTATGTCAAAATTAAGCGGAACTGGCGGAAACCCAGAGGTATTGACAGCAGGGTGCGCAGAAGATTCAAAGGCCAGATATTGATGCCCAACATTGGTTATGGGAGCAACAAGAAAACAAAGCACATGCTGCCCAGTGGTTTTCGCAAGTTCCTGGTCCACAACGTCAAGGAGCTTGAAGTGCTGTTGATGTGCAACAAATCTTACTGTGCTGAGATTGCTCACAACGTCTCCTCAAAGAACCACAAAGCCATCATGGAAAGAGCAGCCCAGCTGGCCATCGGAGTCACCAATCCCAATGCCAGGCTGCGCAGTGAAGAAAATGAATAGACAGATTGTGTGCACATTGTATTTATGTTCATAAAACCTTAAAATCTGCCAAAAAAAATCAAATGAATCTAAATTGAGAGATATTCTACAAAATACCTAATCAGAGCCCCTGAACACTAAGGTCGTTTCTAAAAAATTAAAAATTAAAAAAAGAGCCCCAGCTGGTGTGGCTCAGTGGATTGAGTGCTGGCCTGTGAACCAAAGAGTCACAGGTTCAATTCCCAGTCAGGGCGCGTGCCTGGATTGCGGGCCAGGTTCCCCGGTGTGGGGCATATGAGAGGCAACCACACATTAATGTCTTTCTCCCTGTCTTTCTCCCTCTCTTCCCTTCTGTCTAAAAATAAATTAATAAAACATTTTTTTTTATTTAAAAAAGAAAAACCTGAGAAATTCTCACAGCCTTAAGAAACCTAGGGAGACATGACAGATAAATGTAATGAGGAGTATGGGATAGAATCCTGGGACAGAAAAAGGACATTAAGTAAAAAGTAAGGAAATGGGAAATATGCATAAAGTATGGATTTTAGTTCATAACCATGTGTTTAGTTACTAATAGTAATATACAAGTTCATTGGCTGTGAAAAATGCACACGCCGCTAATAGAAGTTGTTAACAACGAAGGCAATGGGGAGGAAGTGTCTAGGAACTCTTGGTATTGTCTTGGTAACTTTTCTGTAAGTCTAAAAGCCTTAAAATTCAAAACTGATTTAAAACACACACACACACACGGCACTGTGGCAGCCATCCTGGTGTCTTGAAGCACATCTCTGACTGTTTCCTTAGGATAAAGCCCCAAGAGTGACATTGCTGAGTCACAGTATGTACACATTTTCATTTCCCAGGATTATTATTAAACTGTTAGATATAGATGTTTTGCTGACTTTTTAAAGATGTTTGAGCCGTATAACCTTCTCTCAGCATTTTCCTAGTTGTGGATTCCTGACATCAGAAGGAAACCTAAGAGATCATAAAACCCACTTGCCTGGTTCTACAGATGACGAGGCAAGGCCCAGAGAAGAGAAGGGACTTGCCCAAGGTCCAGGGCCTAGTTAACAGTGGGAAGGAGGGTCCTGATCCTTCTGGGCCATCCTTGCGTGTATCCACACATGAACTAAAACTTTCTGACTCCTGGTGGAATCAGCAATCTACAACCAGACCTGGGTCGTTCTGTTTCTGTAGGTGCACGTAAGGGTTTGCTTCCTCTGCCTCGGCCGTGGTTGCTAGGAGCTAAATCCCTGGACAAATCAGGGATGCTTTGCTTTTCTGAACTGTTGCTTCCCAATAAGAAAAATGAGAATTCCAACGCCCACTTCTTAGTCTTCGGAAATGAAGTGGCTAGCACAGATACAGCTGCAGAAGCCTCAGAGAGAAATGTCATTTAAGTGGAAGCCATTTGAATGAGAACAAAGGGCACATTTTCTACTAAGTGATCTGTCATATCCGAAGAAAGTTCATTTCCTTGCCTGTATTGGTCCCTAGACAAGGAAAATCCCAGACTTGGCATGGACAAGGAAGAAGCGGGCGATGGAAAGGAAGGGAGAGAATTGTTAGACTTCTTGGCTGGAGATCAGAAACAAATCGTTCTCGAGGCCGGTTTTGTCGGAGACCAGCGTCAGAAGCAGGCCGAGAAGGCAGACAAGGAACATTACCATTCCGACTTGGCTCCGAGCATCATTACTCAACAGAAATTGGTGCGTAAGCAGGATCCTGGAGGATGCAGGAGAAATATAAACAATCCCTGGGTGCGGACCTGTGGTTGCCTATAAAAGCTTTGCCAGGCCTGAGACTGCAGACGGACATTTTGACTTATTGAATTTCCACACATTCTTGCCGCGATGACAAAGGCGAGCTGAAACAACACTGCAGTCTGGGATTTAGAAAAGCATTGGCCTCTGACCTCAAACTGGAGCCTCTAATCAGACTCCTAACCCTTCCTCTGGTCATCCGGCATCCTTGCCCTGCGATATGGAAATTACTCCGGTTAGTTGCCTATAAACATCTGACAGCACCTGCACCAAATTGAAATTTGGCAGGAAAAATGAGGAAAGGCCAATTCTTCTAAAAACGCTTTCTCTTTTCATGATTTGAACATTTTTACACTTTGAAAGAGTTGAACGACGGGAGGAAGACAGTTACAGAACTTTCAGATGCCGAAGAAAGGGGGAAAGGATTAAACAGATGACAATAATCTCCCAGTTGCTATTTATCACCATCATTATTGGGCAGAGGAGGACACAAAGATGTGGGCAGGCAGAGTGGCACTGCCCATGGTCACGCAGCAACAAAACAGAATGACAGCCCTGAGGTTTTAAGAAAAGACAGAATAAGATGGGAGCATCTGCAGTGGGTACCACTTCACACGAGTGTAGATCTAATGAGAATCTGTACTTGAAAACCTGAATCTCTAGCTTCTTAGTGGTATAGTAGGCTTTTACACGAGAAAGCAGCTCTGGCCCTGGCTCGTGTGGCTCAGTGGATTGAGCGCCGGCCTGAAAACCAAAAGGCTGCTGGTTCGATTCCCAGCGAGGGCACGTGCCTGAGTTGTGGGCCAGATCCCCAGTTGGGGGTGTGTAAGAGGCAACTGAGTGATGTTTCTCTCCCTCTCCTTCCCTTCTCCTCTCTCTTAAAAATAAATAATTTTTTTTTTGAAGAGCAGCTCTGGGGTCTATACGTGCAAATAAAACGCTTTATTGGATCAGCTTTGATCTTGGTCTTTAAGGTCAATATTAATCGTGTTTTGTTGAGAAGACTTAAGTGTCCCTGTTGACCTTCCTGCACATCCAGTTCCTTGTTAATGCCCCCAGTTCCACCATTGGCATTCCATTCCCTTGAGTTAGATGAAAAATCAAATGTATATTGCATGCCAGTTCCAGTCAACTGCAAGCAACTTCATTGTGTTGAAATGGCCTTGTAGAAGGAAAGGACCCCCTGTTCATGAGCAGAGTGGCGGTCTGGGGGTTAAGACAGCGTGAGTGCAGTGCCCAAACCTCTGGGAAGGACAACTTATTAAGCTCCCATTTCATCGGCACCGCAGCGTGCATCCATGTCAGATCACTTCCAATGATATCACAGCTGGTTTTGATAGGAATAGCACAACATTTTAGAAGCAAAACTCAGGACATATGGTTCAAGCAAGGATTCTTTTTTTCTGATTGTGTGAATTAAATTATGTGCAAGCTCTTACAAGGATATAAAAATAACATTTAATTAAGCATGTAATGAATCACAACATACTGAAATTTATGAGAAACATTTATCAAAGATGAAAAAGCCCAGGGCATATGTCCTCAAGGATAAGTACAAAGCACAGGCGGGTCCAGTCCGAACGGGAACCCTGGGCTGTCAGGGGCCATCAGGGGGCCCGGGCGTCTGAAGGGTGGCCCCAGGTGGTTTCCTAAGAGCACAGAAAGAAAAATGAAAAGGGAAGTGAGAAATCACTGGCACACTTCACTTATTCCACAGAGTTGCTTTTTGAAGAACCTTCTCCTGTGCACTGCGGGTTCCCTGGGGACAGCTTCAAAATTCTAGACAGCAAAGGAGGGCAATTATTTAGTGCCTACAATGTCATCCCGGCGTCCCCAGGAGTTACCAACCTGACAGTGGTGTCTCTGCTCGTTCAGCAAGGTTCTCACAGTCCCACATGGGAAGGCTGTCTATCCTGAGGTCAGATCAACATTTCCAAAATGTTTTCAGCCATTTACAAAGTTTGACTTGAGATCAAATAAAATTCTTATACCAAATCTACAATAAGAATTTATTGCTCTGGCTGGTGTGGCTCACTGGATTAAGTGCTGGTCTGCGAACCAAGCAGTCGCAGGTTCGATTCCCAGTCAGGACACATGCTTGGGTGGCAGGCCAGGTCCCCAGTTGGGGGAGGGCAAGAGGCAACCAATCGATGTATCTCTCACACACTGGTATTTCTCTCCCTCTCTTTCTCCCTCCCTTCCCCTCGCTCTAAAAACAAATAAAATCTTTAAGAAAGAATTTATTAAGTACTTTAAGCACTGAGTTGTAAGGAAAGACTTAAATTAATCTAAGCTCTGACAAGAAAGGAAAAACTACCTACAAGATGACCCCACCTTCTCAACTACTCCTCACCTGAGTTCTCGCCATGCTTTCAAGACTTTTTGCCTGGAATGTTCTCTCTCCCTTTTCTACATCTTTCTCTTATAATTATTATGATATTTTACTGTTATCTGTACTTCTCTTTAGTCATGCCCTATTAAACTGGGAGAACCTCAAAAGCAGAGTGTGAAATTTTACTCGGTCTACAAATGCCTTATCAACAGTACTAGCCACCGTGCTAGGAACCAGGGAGACAACAGAAAACAAGGCAGACGAGATCCCTGACTGCATAAGCTCCAATTCCAAGGGAGCTTCAGTGCCTGGCACGTGGCAGGTGTGCAATCAGGAATGAAAGAACAGCCCTGACCGATGTGGCTCGGTTGGTTGGAATGTCATTCTGTACGCCAAAAGGTTGTGGGTTCAATCCCCAGTCAGGGCACATATGGGATGCAAACAACCTCTCTCTCTCTCTCTCTCTCTCTCTCTCTCTACTCCCCCCACTTCACCCCCCGCCCTTCTTCTCTCTCTCTAAAAAAATTTTTTTTAAATCCACCAGTGGGGATTTTTTAAAAAAAGAATGAAAAAATAAATGAAGGATAAATGAAGCTCCTCTCAGGAGTTTGAAATTTAGTTGCTACGGTTAATACAGGAAGACATAGGTAAAAAGGCTACATAGAAACCATAAAAGTAGAAAATTTAAAGTCATTTCTACTGTCGCTGACAACGATTAGAAAAAGTAACTGTGCACGGGGCAGGAGGCCACACTCCTAGAACCCAAAAGAAAGAAAATCACTTTAAAAAAATGTTCCATGTGAAATAATACTAATTTAAATCAAAGAAATTATTGCCTAAAAACTACGATCTATGAAAATGTGCGGTATGATTACTGGCTTCTTACAATGCTCCTTGAATTCTCTGTGTCTGGAGCGTGGACATGGAGGTCGGTGAAGGCTTGGTAGCCAGGAAGACCATGTGAAGTGAAAGCTGTTTGAATCTTATGGTGAAACGGTGCCCGAGCGGTGCCTCCCCAAGTACTTTCCCACGGAGTCCAGAAAACACACCGCGCACGATTCCCTCGTGGAGCTTCATAAAGCACAACATCCCATGAATGTCTCTGAGAAGTTCTGCCGGAAAGAATATGTTGAACTTCCTTTATCATCATTTCCCATACTCACTGAACCACCAAATTCTTCTTTCAAGGAATAATATGAAGTTAGTTTAGGAAAATCTGCTTTAAAGTTCAATTTAGAATACTGTTCACTTATGCACACCCTGTAGGGGTGATCCTGCAAACCAAAACATTCTCAAAATCTGGTGTCCATTGTTACACATGTTTTTCTTATGAAAGTACCTGTAAATCAAATTTGCTTTGCAAACAATAGTCTTGGTAACAGGCCGCATTTTGTTTCTAAGTGAAGTCATTAATGCCACCGGGCCACTAGATGGCAGTAAGATTCCATTTACCCACATTGGGCTGTGTATGGTGCGTACTTTTTCTGTCCAAAATTTGAGGGAAAAATAAGGATGCACATTGTACATGGGTAGTACTAATTCCGTATCTATATAAATGTTTTTAATTATTTTATTTATGCTTATGTGTTAAAAGTATAACTCTAGACAGCAATAACTATGTCCATATGCAAAATCATACCCTTGAATACAATAATTGGTTTTGTTCCTGAATAGAAATAAATAAATAAATAAATAAATAAATAAATAAATAAATTTAAAAGATTAAAATGGAAGATTTTTTTCCTGAAAGTTTGGGCCAGAAACGTGGGTATGCAGTATACACGGGATCCCATTACACATGGCAAAATATGGTAGATTACAACCATGCCAACCAGAATATTAATCGTTCAAGAAGTACTTGAGTTTTCTAAGAGTGCATATGCACATTTATTCATTCATTTACTCATTCATTCACACACTTATTAGGAACTTTTAAATCCCGAGAATTCCGATGAATGTTGAAGATAAGAGCAATGAGACAGCTCGCTGTCAAAAATTGTAATTCTTAGATTCCTAGGAAACTGTAGGAGGCCCTCATCGATGTAACAACCAGTTTTTTAAAGCAAAAGAAGGATAAGAGACTATGGCCACATTAGATATGCACATAGATTGCATGGCAGTCCCCGGGAGCCTCTGGGGTGGGCTCTGTCCACAGCCTGGAAACTAAGGAGGGATGGAGAGGGGAAGGTGAAGATGCTGCCTGTCTCTGACTGTCACCACGGACCCTAGAGCTTCAGTGCCAGAAGAGAGCTTGAAGATCAATTTGTTTAACACCCTCTTCTAAGAAACCGAGGCACAGAAATGTTGGGTGGCTTGCCAGGTGATGAGATTAGTTGAGACAAGAGCTAGAACTTGGGACAGTCTCCTAATGCCGATGTTTTTCCCAATATTTCATTACCAATGTTGCAATTTAGAATAGATCCTTCCCTAAACACTTTCCCTCTCCAGTTCTTCTTCCCTGTCGTTCCCAGCTGGCTGCCCATCCTTAGACAAGATGTCGTGTGCATGTGTGTCTCACGTTGGATTCCCTAGGAAACAGACTCTGAGACACAGATTTGCATGCAGGAGGTTTATTGGAGAGTGATCTCAGGAACTGCATTTCAGAAAGACTAAGAGAGACAGGATTGGGCAGAAAAGGAGTTGAGGCCTCACCCAACCCCACACAGCCCTATGGGAACTAAGATAGTCCTTCAGAGTTATCCTACATCAAGGCTAGGGGGCAGGACCTTTAGACTTTCCCTATTGACCACTGACTGAACGCAACCAGCATAGCCATAGGCAAGGTAGCTCCCATCAGCTAAGAGCAAAAGTCAGCAGACTAAAGCCAAGGTGTTGGCAGGGTTCCATTCCCTTCTGGAGGCTCTAGGCGAGAACCTGCTTCTGTGCCCCTTCCAGCTGCTCCAGACTGCCCACATTCCTTGTTGTGGCTCCTTTCTTCATCTTAAACGCCAGCAATGTCACCTTCTCTGACCTTTCTTCTGTCCTCACATCTCTCTCCTTCTGACCTCAGCAGGCAAGCCCTCTCTCCTCTTAAGGACTATGTAGTTAGACAGAGTCCACCTGCATGATCCAGGCCCGTCTCCCCATCTCTACATCCTAACCTACTCAATGTACAAAGTCCTTCTGCCATGTAGGTGACATATTCACAGGTCCCAGGGATTACGATGAAGACATCTTGGGGGGCCATTATTCTGCCTACCACAATCTGGTTTAAATACTTTTGGTAAGAATACTTCATATGTTAATAGCAGTATTATTCACAATAGCCAAAAAGTGGAACAACCCAAATGTCCAGCAACTGATGAATGGGTAAGTACAAGGCTGCATATCCATACCATGGACTACTGTCAGCCATTAAAAGAAATGAAGTGCTGATTCGTGCCACCCCAAAAACGAACTTTGAAAACATTATGCTAAGTCAAAGAAGCCGGTCACAAATGTGTAGGATTCCATTTATATGAAATGTCCAGAATAGGCAAATCTGTAGAAATATAAAGTAAATTAGTAATTTTGTCTGGGGAGGGGAAAAGAGGGCCAGTGACTGCTAATGAGTATGGGATTTCTTTTGGGGTGATAAAAACATCCCAAAATTAGATTGTGGTGATGGTCACACAGCTATATGAATGGACAAAAATCATTGACTTGTACACTTCAGAGAGGTGAATTTTATGGTATGTGAATATTATTTTAATAAAGTTTTAAAAATGCCTTCTAGATGATGCTGTATTCTTCACTTTATGTCACACCAGGAGGTACTTTATATCTGGTTGAACTTACTAGTGGGAAATTCTAAGGTTGAACTCTGGGTTGACAACTGATAGAAACCATATTTTTAACAAGTGCTTCAGAAAAGTTATCTACCTTCCAGGAACACTTCTACCTTATAAGGAAGTTAGAGGATGAAATTAGAACGTGACATATTTAGTAAATCATAAATATGGTAGGTAGAAAAAGCACTCCCTCGCAAAAGAGAGAAGTCCATGTCCTGATCCCTGGAACCTATGAGTATGTTACCTTACACAGCAAAAGGGACTTTGCACATGTGATTAAGTTTAAGGATCTAAAGATGGGGAGATTATTCTGTATTATCTGGGTGGAATCTCAGGAGCTTGAAATCCTGATTCAGGAAAAATATTTTAAGTGGTAGTTCTTTTCCATAATGCAGCATTTTCAAGGTCCTGGCTGGTGTAGCTCAGTGGATTGAGCGCAGGCTGCGAACCAAAGGGTCGCTGGTTCGATTCCCAATCAGGGCACATGCCTGGTTTGCAGGCCAGGTCCCCAGTAAAGGGCGTGTGAAAGGCAAACCACACATTGATGTTTGTCTCCCTCTCTTTCTACCTCCCTTCCTCTCGCTCTCAAAATAAATAAATAAAATCTTTAAAAAATAATGCAGCATTTTCATTCAGCAACATTAGAACTTTTACCACCAAAATGGACCAATATGGATTGTTCCTGCAAGGAAATACAGTTCAGCTTTCTCCCCTGTTCTCCAGATACGCTCCGCCTCCACTGTTCCCACCCAGGTAACAGCATCTACCATTCACCCATTGCCAAGAGAAAAACATAGGAACCATCCTAGACTTGACCTTCTCTCTTACTTTCATGCTCACACAGCAGATCCTACTGACTTTACCTCCTAAATATTCCTCCAAATTCATTCTTGTTTTTTCCATGCCACTCAGGGCCTCAATTCTCGCCTGAACTATTCATTCATTCATTCATTCATTCATTCATTCATCAAATACTTTCTGAATGCCTCTTTTGTGCCAGGCATGATTCTTGGAGTGCGCAATAGAGGGATGAAGGAGGTGGGGAGTATATAGAAGCAGGAAGGCAATTTAGGAAGTTATTACAATAATCCAGGTGAGCTGTTGGTAATTTAGACCCAGGGTGATGGTACTGAGAAGGTGACAAGTGGTTGGATTTTTGATATATTTTGAAGATAGAGTAATAGGATTTCCTGACTGATCTGGTATAAGAGAGTGCTGCATCCTTCGTCCCAACTAGCCCCTGGCAAGGCACAGGCGCTAGGGAGGGAACTTCAAGGAAGTCGACTTCTGGGAGGAGGATGCGGCATAACCCGGGGGGGGCAGCAATATCAATTGTGGGGCTTATTGTATTCATAGTATATTTGCTTGAGATAACTAAGAAAGGAGGAAATACTGGAAAGGATCTTGAGAACTTGGAAAAACAGACTGCCAGGACTTTTAAGAAAACGCTTGGTGAGCCATATACTGACCAACTTGATTCATCCACCCCTGTTTGTCCCTCATGTGATTTGTTGAGAAAGGCCCTAGATAAATTATCTCCGGAGAGTTCTGAGAAGGATGTTAGATCAGTTGAGGCAGGAAGAGCTCCTCGCTCCTGCACCCACATTAATTCCCCCTCCAATGGCAGCAAGGTTAAACTATTACCCTTAAAACAACAAAAACCGCCAAAGGCCTCTCCCTATCATTCCAGGCTTCCCCTATGCAGCTTATTTAGTCAGAAGTAAAATATAGATTCCCCTGACCCTCCTTTACCCTATACTGGTGCTTATATAGAAGGAGAGAGAATAGTGAATATTGCAGGAGTTTGGACACCTTATAATACTCTATCATTTATGCAGAAGTTAGATAGGCAAGGTCCCCCTTAGTGCCTCATGTCTGAGTTGCAGAGAAATAGTCTTAGACAGCAGATGATAAGGTATTATCAAAAACATTTTCCCCGCGCCTTCGACCCTGAGAGCAACCAATATATTCCCCATTTTTTAGAAGATGAAAAATAAGTAAAACAGACTAGTCAAGAAGAAATAGATAGGACAAGAATAGCCTGCAGACCTGAGTGTTTCGACCTTGGTGGGGGTGTGTCCCACATCGGCTATCTGGCTCTCTTCCCAGGTGGGGAGCTTTGAGTTGTGCTGCCCCGAATAACCAGGGAGTTGTGGCCTTGGGCTTCCTGCTTGGGGAGGTGGGCTGGACCGCTGAAGGTCATAGTGCTTCAAACAACCCCTTATCGTTATGTGAAATTACCCCCTCTCTCTGTAAACCGCAAACCTAATACTGCTTGCCAAAAAAGAAAGTATATATCTCTAGTCTGATGCTCAATAAAGTTGAACCAGCTTTCGCACTGCCTCTGAGTGGTGTGATTGTCTGACTTCCACCGCTGACACCTTACCCACCTTCAGGGACCCTCTGGACCCTGTGGCAGCTGGCCTGCGACAAGAGAGGAAGAGGATTCAATGATGACCCCAAGGATTTTCACTTGAGCAACAGAAGGATACCAGTAACTGAGATGGGAAAAATAAGTGTTGGGGGAGAGATCAGGACTGCAGTTTTGGATATATACAAATTTCAATTTTAGACATACAAGGTCTGGTAGAAGTAACACCTGCTTGAGTGTGGTTGGTAGGGTAATAATATGGGTATAATAATTTATAGTTTTAATTTGAACATTTCACCTGAAATGTCATATGGTGTGCTTGAGTGTGGTATTGTTATGTTACAGAAATACTTGATTATGATTTTGTAATAAAAAGGGTCACTCTTTGTGCAAGACTGTGTATTAATACAGACAGTTGGAGATATATATAAGCCTGGCATTAAGACAAAAGTTTTGGACTGAAGATATACATTTGGGAATTATCTGGTATTTAAAACCAGAAGACTGGATGAGATCCTCAAGGAGGTGTGTGTAGTTAGGACCAAGATGTGAGCTTTGGGACACTCCCACATTAAGAGGTGGGGGAAAGAGATGCAACTAGCGAAGGAGTCTGAATAGGAACAGGCAGTGAAATAGGAGGAAATCAAGAGTGTGGTGTCCTGGAAGCCATGTGAAGACAGTGTTTCCAGGAGGAAAGAGCAATCAATTGATCAAACGCTGCAGGTAATCGAGTAAGTTTAGGAATGAGAGTCCAGTGTTAGAGCAACAGGGATGTCATTGGTGACCTTGAAAAAGCCTGATAAATGCGGATTGAAGAGAAAATGAGAGAAAGCTTAGATAGAATGCTCTTGAATTTTGCTGTACAGGTGGGGAAGAGCTCTGACCTAATGCATAGTAGAAGAGAGTGGCAATCAAATGAGGGCTTTGCGTGGTGGAGAGAAGAAAGAATGCATGTTTGTGTTCTTAGAGAAACAACTCAATAAAAAGGGGGAAAATTGAAGATGTAGGAGAGAGAATAGCTGAAATGAAGTCCTTGGACAGGTGCTCTAGGGAAAAAGTAGAAAGGCTGTCCTTCTATAAGCTCAGGGGCAGTTCAAGTTATAGTAACAGGAAGGGAAGGCAGGGTATGTGGGTACAGATGCTGGTAAGCAGGGAGCAGTAGCTGGGAAAACTCTTGATTCCATCAATTTTCTAAGTGTCAAAGCAAACTGAGAGTGAGCATGAGGACAAGGTTAGAGATGCTGTGAAATGCTCATCTAGGACTGCAAGTGGACAAGGGAACTACAATATGTTTGCTGGGGAGCAGTGGGGCCCACTCAAGTTTCCAAGTCATGATGGAAGTAGAGGGAAACATGTCTGCACGAACGTGTATATTTCTGCAGGTCTGCTCCCTTGCGAACTTAGATTTAATCACAGTTATAGTTTTTACCAGAGTATGTTGAACAGAGCTGGGCACAGGAGTGACGTAGCAGAATTTAAGCAGAGCAAGAAGGAAACATCAAGGAGGTGAAGCACAGCAAAAAGGTGGTAGGGACAATGGATTGCACGCAGAACGGAGGGATCGCATTGCTAGAGTTGGTGTCCTGGAGTGCGCTGCAGAGAGAAAAGTGTGGTCGGAATAGGATGAATGAAACAGAGAAATGCAAAGAAGGGTTGTGGTCATTGGTAATAACAAAAAGTAGTAACAGAAGTGCTTAACAAACATCTACCAAGGATTAAAAAACTTTCCCCGTCAAAATTATTCCTCAATATTGAGCATCTACGCAGCCCTAGATACGGATAAAGCTGCAGTATCTTCCAAACCTTCAGATCACGGGTGGAAAGGCACATTCCTTTCATGCATACATACATGTGAGCAGAATTTAAGTAATCTCAGTAGGATGCTCAGCATCAATGTTTTATTGAATCCATTATGTCGTTTTATACAGAATACAGTCTCCTGGGGGGAAAATTGCAACACAAGAGGCCCCTCTGCCCCTCACTTCCCCTCGACCCCGTCCCACGTGTCAGGGAAGGGTGAAGAAAAGGAGACCAGGTGGAGATTAACAGATTGACACCCAGACGCTGGGAAGGGAGATCGCAAACTCGGAATCCGGAAGAGGGCGTTGATCTGCCCGGCCCCCAGGACCTCGCCCTCCTGGAAGTTCAGACTAGCAGCCCGCGCCGGCTTTTTAAAAATGGAAACTAACCGGGCCCCCGCCCAGCTACCCTGGGGCCGCCGGGAAAAGGGAACCGCCCCCCGGAGGCGTCTGGACCAGCCGCGCCAAGGTTCCGCAGGCAGTGTCGGCTCCCTCTTCCCCTTTCTCTTGGTCTTCTTCCCTGCCCACCCTTGCCTCCGGCTAACTCGGTGGGAGCGCCGCAATGCCGGTTCGGAACCGCCTTCTCCCTCCCCGGGCTTTTTCACCTGTCCGCGCCTCCGACTGCCCCGCCCCCGGAAGTGACGATAGCCTCCGGGTCCTGCGGGTGTCCCGTCGGTCCCCGCGGCAGCGGCGGGAAGATGGCGGCGGCGGGAGCCCTGGAACGGAGCTTCGTGGAGCTCAGCGGTGCTGAGCGCGAAAGGCCGAGGCACTTTCGGGAATTCACAGTTTGCAGCGTTGGTACGGAAGCAGCCAAGGAGGGAGCGATCCTATTCTTCCCCTCGGGCTCCTCCCATGGGTCCCCAAATCTCTGATCCCCAATTCATCCTCTTCAGTCCACATGGCTATAGACCCGGGATCAGAGCTTCCTTAGTGTCCTACTCCCTTCTCCTTTTCCCCTTCTCTTTGCATGGGTTGTCAGTCCGTCATCCTCTGCTTCCTCGGCGCCATCAGTCCCTGTCATCCCCAGACAACCATGTGTGCAGGCTGATCACTCTCCTTTTGCAGGGACTGCAAATGTCTTGGCCGGAACCGTGAAATACAGTGAGAGCGCGGGAGGTTTCTACTATGTGGAAAGTGGCAAGTTGTTATCCGTCACCAGAAACAGGTTCATTCATTGGTAAGTGCTGTGTTTGCCCACGCCCCCTGTAAGGTTGGGTTGTTCGGCGTCTGAATTTTCGTTGCTGTTTGCTAAGTGTCACTCGCCAAAGCGGTAACAGACAGGGAAAGAGAAAGACTGTTTTCTAATCATAAGTGAATCAGGAGAAAATTAAGGAGACCGGGGTCCTAGGGGACGTGCCCTCTCAGGACAGCACTTAAAGCAGAGGAAATGTAGCTTAGAGGATAGAGCCCTAAAGGCCAGTTTTAAACTAAGCCCATTGTGTTTTTATAGTGCTTTAAAGCTTCCTTCATTCTACAAACATGTTTGAGCTTTTTCATGTCCGGTACCGTGCTTAGATGTGCTGGGGATGAAGTGATGAGCAAAACCACCACCGTTTTCATCACACAGTGTTAGATGTGGACTCACCTTTCATAAGACGCTTTTAAGAAGGAAAAAGACATTATAGGAACTATGACAGGCTAATGGGAGGACCAAACGTTATTTGTGGGGCTGGGAAGGCCTTTAAGGAAGTCACATTTAACTTGAAGTCACATTTAACCTGAGATCTGAAGGATGAATGGTTAGCCAGGCAGGGGGTTCGGAGACAGAGCAGTTCAGTAGTGGGATTACCATATGCAAAGTCCATGAGGTGGAAAGAACTTGGGGAACTGACTAACTGTGGCTTCAGTGCGACAGGAGAACGTGATGTGAGAGATGCTGAGATTGGGGTAGTAGGAAGGACTTGCTATGAGGGACCCTCAGGTCCTTTTTAAGATTTTGGATTTTACCTTAGGTACATTGAGCAATCATTGAAAGGTTTTACAGGGTTACTAACATGATCAAAATTGCACTTTAAAAAAATTAGTCTACTTTGTGGAAAGTGAATTTGGGTCGGATGAATATAATAGAAAAGAACAAGTTGCTTTTTTGGTGGCTCAAGTAAGAGATGCTCGTGGCACAGTTGTGGGAGTGGCTATAAAAAGAGAAATAGGTAGATTCCAGATACAGGGAGAAGGCAGATGCACTACTAGGACTTCGTGATAGATTGTGGGCCAGGAGTGGGAAGGGAAATGGAAGGAGCAAGGACAACTCCCTGGTTTCAGGTGTAATTAACCAGATATAGGGTGGAGGAGATGCCATTTACTGAGAAATAGAACACAGTTGTTTGAGAGATGAGTAATTCTTTTAGATCACAGGTGGCAAACACAAGGCCCTCGGGCTGAATGCAGCCCTCCACCTTGTTTTATCCAGCCTGGCACCTTGTTTCTACCCAGTGACAGTGCCAAGCTCTCACTTAACTATTAAGGAGTAGTTACATTTATACAGTCCTAAATTACATTCAGCCCTTTGAAGGCAACCGCGGGGCTGATGTGCCCCCAGTGAAAATGAGTTTGACACCCCTATCTTAGATGAACTAAATGGAGAGTACGTGTGTAGCAGCCCTTTGGCAATGTCAAGTAGGTACTGAAATTTACAGGTCTGAGGCTCAGAAGAAAGACCTATATTAGAGATACAAGTCTCATTTATTTAAGAAATATTTTTGGGAGCCTGATATGTTCCAGTCAATGTTTAGAGACTGGAGATAAAGCAGGGAGCAATGTAGACAAAGTCCCTGCTCTTGTGGAGGGAGACACACAATAGGAAACAATAACCAAAAATAAGTACATAAATAAATGTAGTTTATTGGGTGATAAGTGGAATAGAGAATGGGGAAGCAAGATCAGAGGGGAGAGGAATGTCTGTTGGAGTTGATAGTTTAGATAGGATAGTTGGGCAAGACCTGGAGATACGGTAACATTTGAGCAGAGGATGAAAGGATGCCTGAGGTTCGAGAATTCCAAGTAGAGCTTCCCAAGAAAAATGTGCACAGAATCTGAGATGGGAGCTTGTATGTTATGCTCAGACAATGACAGGAGGCCATGCATCTGTAGCTGAGTGAACAAAGGGTAGCGTAATAAGAAAGACAGCCGAGGGCCACATCAGGGCTTTATCGGTTATTTTAGAGCTTTGACTTTTACTCTGAGTGATACAGGAAGAGGCTATTTGAGGGTTTTAAGTGACAGAGCAGCATGATCTGCACTGGGTTTTTTTTTTGTTGGTTTTTTTTTTTTTTTTTTTTTTTTTTTTGTAAAGAATATATTTTTTTAAGATTTTATTTATTTATTTTTAGAGAGAGGGGGAAGGGAAGGAGAAAGAGAAGGAGAGAAACATCAATGTGTGGTTGCCTCTCACGTGGCCCCCACCAGGGACCTGGCCTGCAACCCAGGCGTGTGCCCTGATCTAGGAATCGAACTAGTGACCCTTTGGTTCTCAGCCCACACTCAAGCCACTGAGCTACACCAGTCAGGTGCACTGGGTTTTTAAAGGATTGCTGTGGCTGTAGGTTGCAGGCAGAGTGTAGTGGGGAAAGGGTGACAGCAGCAGAGAGACCAGTTAGGAAGTTGGTGCCACAGTCCAGACAAGAGATGATGGGGACTTAGGCCAGGCTGGTCCTGGTGGCAGTGAGAAAAGTTCTGACTGTGGATGTGCTTTGAAGGTGAGTTTGTTAGAATTTACTATTGGAACAGGTATGGGGCATACAGAAAGAGGGGAGTCAAGGGCGATCTCCAAATTTCTGACTTGAACAACTGGAAGTGATAGAGGGGCCATTCATTGAGTTGGAAAAGAGTGCAGGTAAACCATGTGTTTTTGTTTCTTTGTTTTTCGGGTTTGCTGGGTCCAGAAAATTTATTTTGGACGGGTTTAGTTTGAGACCCCTTTTTGGTGTCCAAATGGAAGTGTTGGCAGGGTCATGAGTTCAGTGGAGACTTTGGGCTGAAGATACAGGTTTGGGAATTGTTGGCATTCGATGGCATTTAAAGCTGCTACACTGAATGGGATTGCCCAGAGAATGAACAGAAATCAGGGTTTCTCAGCCTCTGCACTGTTGGCGTTTGGAGCCAGATAAATCTCCTCTGCATTGCAGGGTGTCGAGCAGCATCCCAGGCCTCTCCCCACCACATACCAGTAGTGCACGCATGTACCCATGCACACATTTAGCCGTGACAAGCGAAAACATCTCCGGATATTGCTGTATATCCTCGGCAAGTCGGGTAGAAATAGCCCCCACTTGAAAACTGCTATGCAGATGAGGGAAGAGAAGAGGTCTGAGAACTGAACCTGGGGCACGCCAATATTTAGGAAGGTGAGGAACCAGTGAAGGAGACCGAGGAGGAGTAGCTAGTGAGGGCAGAGTGGAACAGAAACAGAGTGGTGTTCCAGAAGCGAAGGGAGATATTTCAAGAAAGAGGAGAGTGAAAGAGGAGAGGGAAGTGTCACATACAAGTCAGAAATAAAAATTGACCTTGCACCGTGGGGGTCATTGGTGGCCTTGTTGGGAACTGCGGCGATAGTGGTGCAAAAGCCCCAGTGGGGTAGGTTCGAGAGAGAAGGGGAGGAGAGGAGCTATGGGTGTGAGACGACTCTCAAGGAGCGTCGCTGTGAGGGAAGCAGAGAAGTTGAACGGAGGACGGTGGAGGAGCATGGGGGAAGATAACAGTGTGTCTGTTTGCAGGTGAGGGTTACCCCTGACGGAGCTGAGAAAGTGAGGTGTTAGAAACAGCGCGGTTACTAAATCTGAAATCATGTAGACTTATGGCAGGAGAAGTAAGAGTGACTCAGGAGCTAGTCTTCAGCGAATGAGAGAGGTCTGCCATGAACAGGGTAGCAGGTGGTGTCTGACTGCATGACCTTCGGTGCTGAGTGGTTTGGGCACGGAGGAGGGAACAGTGGCTTGGAGTGGGGAACAAGCAGGACATCCGTGCCCTACCCTCAGGCCCCACTCCAAGGAGTGTGGTTGAGAATGCTACCACCATTAGAGAGGACTCTGGGGCATGCTGCCCTCCAGGAAGATCCAGAACCCAACTTTAACCAGAAGGCAGGAAGGAAGCAGTTATTCAGAGATGAGGCTGAGGGTCCAGAAGACTATGCTGATGACACAGCATGAGTTACCGGGAACAGAGTGGCTCTGGGGATCATCAGACCTCCAGTGGTACTTAGTGCTGTGCGAGTAGATAAACTGTGCTTTGGAGAATGTGTACTGTGAGCCCCGAAGATGATCCAGGGTCAAGGTTCGGGAAGTAACATGTGGGGTCAGGTCAGGGAGAAGGAGAGGGAATGCCCAGAAATGTGGGAGTAAAACCAGGAGAGGGTGCTATGGAAGTCAATAGAAGAGACAGGTTTAAAAAGGACAGCATGGTCAAGTTTGTGGATGACCGCTGCAGAGAGGTCAAGTCAGAAGACTGAAGAGTCCTTTGGAGTTGGTCTGGTGACCTTGGGAAGAAGAGAGTAGGTTGAAGAGTACAAGGCCGGTGAGGAAATAGAGAAAGCGCGGCCATCGAGGGGAATGCAGAAAGCATGGTGGCTGGGTGGGAGCCAGAATGGGTGGTGGAAGGGGAGCGGCCTGGGAAGAGTAGATTTGAATGTGTATGGAAGGCTCTGGAAGAAGGAGAGGTGGGGGCAGGAGGGAGATACTTGAGAGAGTCAGCGATTGGCTTTTACGTGCTGGAAGGAGACCTGCTCTTAGGGGAAGGATGTGAGAAATTCGGGGTCAGTGAGGTGATGGGCCACCACATGGCGGAGTGGCACCTGAAGAAGAGTCTGCCCTGCAGCCTAGTGGCAGGAGTAACAGAACCAGCAGGAGAAATACTCATGGGTGGTGAGGTCACTGAGGTTGAGGCTGCAGTTCTATGTGTGGAGACCATCATCCTCCACACGTGATGGGCAGGGGGCGTGAGTTTCCTAGTGGTGGGGTTTAATTGCATTGAACATTCTGGATAAATGGACTGTCAAGTTTGGAAACACCGCCATTTAACAGAGTCATACAGTAGGATTTGAACTTTATATTATGCTGTTTTGTAAATTATATAATCTGGTGGTTTGGAACATAAACACTGGTCTGAATTTTTTTGTCCAAAATTTTCAAATTGGGAGAGTTCACCTGTAAATTATTTTCATACATTTCAGCACAACAGTCAGTTAGAAGGAAAAGCATACACTTCTGAAACAAACGTCTTTTGTTCTTTTTTTTACCAGGAAAACCTCCGGAGATGCACTGGAGCTGGTGGAAGAGTCACTGGACATAAACCTGTTGAACAATGCAGTTCGCCTCAGGTTCCAAAATTGCAGCCTCCTACCCGGAGGGGTGCACATCTGTGAGACTCAGACTCACGTGACAGTCTTGATACTAACCAATCAAACAGTGCACAGGCTGCTCTTGCCTCACCCTTCCCGGATGTACAGGAGTGTAAGTCCACCAAGACCTTTATTCCCCGGGCTCCCCTGGCTGTCCAGACTTAGCGCAGGAGGAATACCTTTGGAATCGGGGGAAATCTGGGCTCCTTGTTAGCCTTCACCACGCGCACTTTGACAGTTAGTGTCTGAAATGATCTGACACATTTTAAGTTGAAGAAATAGTTTTTATTAAAAAGAATGGCTTTCTTTTTAAGCTTGAAAATTTTTTACTTAAAAGAAAAAAAAGCTTTCATAGCAATTGAAAGGAACCGTGCAAAATTCAGCTTATTCTGATTTGACAGATTTGTCTTTTCAATGACTTCACAGGAGTTGGCGCTTGAAGGTCAGATGCAGTCGATACTCACTGACATTGGAAAAGCTGACTTCAGGGATCCTTGCAACTATCAGTTAATTCCAGCCGTCCCCGGACTCCCCCCTAATTCTGCCACCTCGGCAGCCTGGCTCAGCAGTGAAGGGGAGGCCCTGTTTGCTCTACCGTCTGCTGCTGGGGGAATCTTTATTCTTAAGCTACCTCCTTACGACATACCTGGTAAGAATGGGAATTGAGTGTGGATTTAACTTAAAACGAGGAGGGCTGGCATTAAAGCAGACCTTAGAAGTCCAAACCCACCTCCAGCTCAGGAATTGCTCCCCTTCCACCCCTGAAATGGTCCTTCAGTATCACTTACCTGGTGAGCCCCTAATGGTGCACTGTTTTTTTCCCAAAAGGAAGATTTTATACAGTGGATGAAGAACTGTAAAGTTTATTGGAATGTGGGAAAAGGTAACTGTAAGACAGCCTATTCTAAGGCCTCTAGGAGGAATGTGTTGTCTACCTTCAGGTCGAGGTCGTGTAGCCAAAATAATTGAGGCAAGGAAGATGGATTGCTGATGCCCTGCTCCAGTCACCGCCCTCTCCTGCCTGGGGTGCTGCCTTAGCTTCCTAAATATCTCCCAGGCCGTCCTTCCCCTCCACAGAGAATTCCCGGGCAGACTTGTACATTCGAAACCTAGGGTGCGTCTTGTCACTAATCTGCCCAGAGCCTTTAAGTGAGAGTTGTTCGTCCCAGAATAAACCCAAAGTCCTTACATTGGTGTAGAGTGGCCCCTGCGGCCTCACCTTCCATTTTATTTCCTCCTCACCTTCTTGACACCAGCCACGTGCCTTCCAATTCCTTGACTGTACCACGCACGCATTTTCAGGCTTTTTGTCTGGGGTTGGTCTTTCCCCAGCTGCCAGCCTGGCTCCTTCCCTCGGCTCCTTTAGGTCTTTTGCTCAATATCTCCCTCGGTGATGTCTTTCCTGACCATTCTTTTCAAAGTTCCACACATGTCTCGCCCTAGCATGCACTGTAGCCCTTCCGTGTTTTATTTTTCTCTTATTACTACTCAACTCGTTTACTCCCTGGCTTCTCCCACCTCCCAGTGGAATGTGAATTCCATGGGGCAGGGGTTTCTAACTGTGTTTACCGCTCCATCTCTAACATTTGGCACTGCCCAACATATGCAAGGTACACACTGATGATTTGGAAAGAATGAAGTATTTCTTCTGAGCAATATGAGGTACTATTTATAAATGGCAAGAATTTTCCCTAGGAATCTAAAAATGCTCTTTTTATTGATCTATTAGTGCTTCAAAAGATTTTAGATGTCATGTATGTGGAAAGGCATGCCCTAAGAATTGCCTAGGCCTGGCCGGTGAGGTTCAGTGGGAAGAGCACTGGCCTGTGAACCGAAAGGTCACCGGTTTGGTTCCTGGTCAGGGCACATGCTTGGGTTGTGGGCCAGGTCCCCAACTGGGGGGCGTGTGACAGGCAACTGATCAATGTTTCTCTCACACATCGATGTTTCCCTCCCTCTCTCCCCCTCTCTCAAAAAATAAAATTAAAAAAAAAGAATTCCGTAGACAGAAATGTGTAAGCCTGTCACCTGTTTTAAAGACCGGGTTCGTGGTTGCATCTTCACCTCTGGGTTTCACGAAGTGTCGTCCGGAGATGACATGGCTGCATCACTGGTCTGTTTTCACTCTTACAGGAACGGTGTCTGTCGTGGAACTGAAGCAGAGTTCAGTGATGCAGCGATTGCTTGTAGGCTGGATGCCAACAGCTATCAGGTGAGTGGCATCTGGCAGGTAAATCAAAGGGCCTAAGAATTTAGTCTCTTTGCACTGGTTGGCCTGCTTCCATTCCTGCTCCAAGGTCAATAAAAGTTATGCTGGGAAGTGGAAGAGTCTGCCCAACATCACATCCGGTCTGAGCAGAGCCATGTTCCACTTCCTTTGGGAGTGGACACCTTGACCACAGCAACTGGCTTCCTGTCTGTACCTTCTCAGTACCTACTTCAGCCCTGGCTTTCCAAACCCAATTTTGAATAATATGAGAAGTAGAGAGCTTTTGATGGTTAGAACAGTATTCTGCTGTTACGTGGAGCTTTTTAAAATTGATCATAGTAATTGGCTATAAATCAGATAGAAAATGTAGCGATTATAGCAACATGCAAACTCTTACCCCTGTTGATTAACAGTGTACTTTATCTCTTAATTTGCAAATTATAATGACCAGATGGTTTTCAATAGTACACTTGGCCTTCTGTTTTTAGAGGCGATCAGGGGCCTTCAGATCGCCCCCTCAGTCTTGCTGTTCATTGCGTGGAGAGTGACGCCTTCATCTTTGCCCTGTGCCAGGACCACAAGCTGCGCATGTGGTCATATAAGGTAACTGCCACTTTTTAGCTAGACTGAGTGAAAGGGGGTTGTGAATTGTTAGAGAAGTGAGGTAGACCTTGCTGCTTCTCTTAGATTCTCAGATCGCTTGGTGTGAAAATTACAGGCCATTTTCAGATTCAGACTTTCATTTTTCATACACTCCTCCCCAAAGTTTTTTGTCTGTATTTTGAAAATTATGAGCCCTATATAAAAGTTAAAATAATAGTACAGAATACATCCTTTACTTGAGAGGAACAGCCCTGGCTGGTGTGGCTCAGTGGATTGAGTGCCGGCCTGTGAAATGAAAGGTCACTGGTTTGACTCCCAGTCAGAGCACATGCCTGGTTTATGAGCCAGGTCCCCAGTTGGGGGCATGCGAGAGGCAACTGATCGATGTTTCTCTTGCATATTGATGTGTCTCTTCCTCTCTCTCCTTCCTTTCCTCTCTCTAAAAATATATAAAATCTTTTTAAAAATTTTTAAAAAGGAACAAATATGCTTTTGAGATGCAGTTAGTAAAATAGTTTCCAAGATTCACAAACCAGTTGATAATTTTATCCATCAGACTAAGATAATTTCATCTTAGCCCTCAAAGAGAAACCATTAGGTCCTTTAGCACACAAATTAGGCAGAGTGCTAGATATAATAGACGTGTATCTTTTAAAGGGGACGGGACTTGTTTTCTAACCTAAATATTCTTTGGTAACACTAACTCTTCTCTTGGGCAGGACCAGATGTGCCTGATGGTGGCCAACATGCTGGAGTACGTCCCTGTGAAAAAAGACCTTCAGCTCACTGCCGGGACCGGACACAAGTTACGACTTGCTTATTCCCCTTCCATGGGGATGTATCTGGGGGTTTACATGCATGCACCAAAGCGAGGACAGGTGGGAAACACATGAAACATATCGAGTTATTCTGTGTGAGGGGAGGGGGCTGTGCGCTGGGGTCTGTCTCAGTTCTTCACGTCGACCTGGGTGTCCATGTGTGGTTTTCATGGAAAGTCAGGGGTTTGTGCTAATGATCATGCAGGACAAGTCAGGGCAAAAGGGAGTAGAGCGTTTAAAGGAATACGTAAAGAAAAGTTAACCAAAACCAAAGAAGACAGAACAAATTTGGAAGTCTGGCTGAAAAAGTGGAGTTTCAAAAAGTGAAAAGTGGAGTTTCAAAAAGTGATACAGGTTGAACAGAAGTGGCCAACGCTGACATCCTTAGTGTCTTAGATGGAAATACAGGTGGTGGGCTTATTACATGCCATCGAAGGACAAAGTTTGTAGTGTTTCACCATTTAGTATGACGTTAGCTATGACTTTTTCATGAGTGCCATTTATCAGGTGGGGAGTTTCTATTCCTAATTCGGTGAGAGTTTTCATCACAATAGGGCGTTCAGTTTGATGCTGTCGTCTAATTCATGTTAAGACATCAGTTATTTTACCCATCAGTGCTTTTGTGTCATCGTCATCGGTGTAAATATCCACACGGTGAGATGAGCGTATGATGTCATGGTGTTGTAATGAGAGAGTTTTGACCTCACTGGCCCCCGAAACAGACTCAGCCTCTGAAGCCTCTGTGGAGCACGTTTTGAGAACCAGTCCTCTAAAAACCACATCCAGAGCTGGAGGAGGTGTTCTAGGACTGGGGTCATTGAAGAGCTCTCTTAACCTCCTCTGTTTGGGGGAGGCCAAGATCAGGTAGGCCTTTTTGGCAGCCGCACAACACGTACGCCTAGTCAGGTTGTAATACATTTGCATCTTTTTTTTGCTTCACAAAAACTATTCTATACCGGGTTTTTTCCCCCTAATCTGTAATTTATTTTTTAAATCCCTCTAATAGTTTATGTCCATTTCTATTCATTTCATTTGTTCCTTGTTTTTCTTCTGGTCCTTTGGACTCTAATTTGGTTAATGAGTGCATTAATCCAAGGTGCCTGGCTAGTGCAGTCAGTAGAGTATGAGACTCTTAGTCAGTGCACTCACCTGGTCGATGCTCATTGGTGTGCTGCTGACCAGGCCGTCTGTACCTCCCTGTAAGGCAGTGTGGTCCGTGGAACAGCCCCGGGCCAGGAATTCTCTGTTACGAGTTGCGGTGAGGTAAGGACAGGGGTGAGAGAAAGCATTGGGAAACCTGCAGCGATTCGACCTTGCCACAACATCCGCGTTTTGTAAAAGCCATCAGTCTGCAACGGATTGGAAATTTAAACAAATCAACCAGTCCTTTCCACAGGTAGCTTAAGAACCATCGCACCAGACCAGCCAGAGGCTGCGGTTGGAAGTGTTTGTTGTGCACTGCTGCCCCCTGTGCACATGCGGGACTGACATGTAACAAAAACACTTTCATCAAACACTTACTTTCACCACGAGCGATGGACTGATGGACTCTGTTACTTTATGTTTGTTTTGTTTTTTAGTGCTGGTGGCGACCTGCTAAGTTGATTCCTGTTCCCCCAATGAGCTGAGATCCGCAGCTAGTGAAACACAGCTGTAGGCAAGAGAGCGTAGCACCACATGTATTGTTCATATTTCATGCACTCCTGTTCTTTTCAGAAGGGACTCTCACTGGCATTATTTTAGTGCTTCCTTCTGGACACTTGCTGATAAGGACACAATTGTGGTCCCTCTTCTCAGTGAATTTTCTTCATCAAAACTTATTTAAAACACCCATCAAAAATATTATTTTGAGTTTGAAAGTTTTTGTTTTGGCTGTGGAGTTAAGTACTAAACATGAATTATTTTATAGGGTTCTATTTTTAATAAAGATTAACTGACAAGTGTTGATTTGTATTGTGTGTATGTTTTAAATTGTCTTTGGTACTTTGGTAAAAATATAAATTTAAAAATAGGTTTCTGACTACAGTGAGATACCACCTCATACCCATTAGGATGGCTACTATCAAAAAGTAAATAAATATCAAGTATGGGTGAGGAAATGGAGAAATTGGAACCCTTACACATTGCTGATAGGAGCATAAAATGCTGCAGCCACTATGGAAAACAGTGTGGCAGTTCCTCAAAAACCCCAGTCATAGAATTACCCTATGATCCAGCATTTCCGCTTCTGGGTATATAGTCAGTAGAATTTTTAAAATAATTTAAAGTAGGGTCTCGGGGATATTTGTATACCCATGTTTATAGCGGTATTCACAGTAGCCAGAAGTTAGAAGCAACCCACGTATTCTTCAACAAATGAATGGATAGACAAAATATGGTATATGAATACAATGAAATATTATTTAGCCATAAAAAGAATGAGGTTATGATAAATGTTACAGAATGGATGAACTAAGTAAAACCAGTCACAGAGAGACAAACCCTGTTGGGAGCTGAGCAAAGTCATGTGGACAGAAAGTGTAACTGTGGCTGCCAAGGCCCGAGGGGAGGGGCGCATGGGCGGTGTTTAATGAGTGCAGGGTTTCGGTTTTGCAAAATGGAAAGGGTTCGGGGGACCAGCTGCACCGTAACATGAATGTACTTAACACTCTTGAACACTATGGTAAATGTTGTGTATTTGACCGTACTTTTTAAAAAATTGGTTTCTGGATGCTAATAACTCTTCTTTAGAAAAGCAGCGTGTTGATGATTTCAAGTAACAAGTTATCAACTTGTGTTTTAACAGTTTTGCGTTTTCCAACTGGTGAGCGCCGAGAGCAACCGCTACAGCCTAGACCACGTTTCCTCCCTGTTCCCTTCCCAGGTAGGCTGGGCTTGTCCTTCAGTGCCACACAGACACAGGGGAGAGCTGTTGGCTCGCTCGACTCCACCCTCCACCGCAGTGGGGCTGAGATCTTAAAATGTAACATTTCATGTGTGCACACAAAGTGCCATTTGGGTTTCACCAAGTTCGAGGCACTCTTGTTTTTATGCTGTTACCTCTCCCCGATGCAAATTTAGGTCATTACAAACGTCTGCCCTTTCTTGTTTTAACTCCCCCTCTTCCCCGCCCCCGTTTCCTCCTAGGAGACACTGATCGACTTTGCTTTAACCCCCACGGATATCTGGGCCCTGTGGCATGATGCTGAGAACCGAACGGTTGTGAAGTACATCAACTTTGAGCAGTATGTAGCACCTTTGTCATCCTGCCTCACCCCGAGCAGTTTCACACTAAGACACCAGGAGCGCTGCCTAGGTGGTAGCAAAGTCAAGTGTTTGCACCCAAAGGATTCAGCCCTGGGTGTGCGTATTGTTAACTGTTTCCCAAACCACCCTCTTTTATACTTGTATTATTTCTTACCATTGGTTTTAAGATGAAATGAGGAATCTTCAGTGTTGGGATGAAATAAAGAAAATACCGTGTTTCTTGGGAGAGATAGCACATACCCCAAATACTCCTAATCTGGAAGGAGTTTTTCTGCATCTAAGCAGACTATTTCTGATACCTACAACTTCCAGGAGACACTAACGCCCCATTGGGTTCTCAGGTTCCACAAGGACAGTGCTTCTCAAGCTTCTTTGAAAACAGGGAACTTTTTTTCAAGAGATAATGAACTCCAACATATAACAAAACTAGTATTTTATATGAGTATAAAATTATAACACAATTCAACATGTTGAGAATTTCTAATATATATTTGGTATCTTATACTTTACATCATTTGAGTTATGAATGTTTAATAGTTACAAAATATACTTTAAAACACTAATTTGGAGTCAAATACTTACGTAACCCCTGCAAAACTTACGCAGGATTCCCTGGAACACATCTTGACGTCCCTGGAACTAAACTGATTGAACTTTAGGGGTCCCTCATAACCTTATATTCGAGAGTAGGATCCTAGAAAGAGTTGCCCCACATTGACCCTGATCAGCCACATCTCAGGAAGTGTGTGAGACAGTCCTGATGGATGGCATTCCGGCAGAGTGAGAAAGAAGCAAAGACTGGAGTCAGATGAGAGTTCGAATCCTGGTTGTGCAACTTAGTAGCTGCCAGATGCCCTGAGCCTCACTTCCCACATCTGCACAAGGGGGTTAAGACGTCCTTCAGTTACACGGCAGCTGCACCTTGCGTAATGTCTGGCATGGAGTAAATGCAGAGTGAGTTAGCTGTTATTTATAGATTTGTGTGTAGAGTTTTAATTTCAGAAAGCCTGTTAAAACTGGTTAGAGCATATCTATAAAACCAGAATAAGTTTCTTCTTTCTGAAACGTTTTTTGTTTGTTTTGTTTTGTTGTTGTTGTTTAAGATTTTATTTATTTTTAGAGAGAGAGGAACATCGATCAGTTGCCTCTGACAGCCCCCAACCCGGGACCTAGCATGCAATCCAGGTGCCCTGATCCAGGTGCCCTGACTGGGAATCAAACTAGTGATCTTCGGTTTGCAGAACAATGCCCAGCCCACTGAGCCACACCAGTCAGGGCTTTTTTTTTTTTTTTTTTTTTAATTTATTGATTTGAGAGAAAGAGAGAGAAACATGGATTTGTTGGTCCACTAATTTATGCATTCATTCATTGGTTGACTCTTGTATGTGCCCTGACCAGGGATCAAACCTACAACCTTGGCATATTGGGACAATGCTCTAACCAACTGAGCTACCTGGCCAGGGCTAAAACTTTTTTAACAGTTGATGAAGTAATCATTGCAGAGATTCAGTAATGGGGCCCTCCCTGCCCAGACACTGCCAACAGCATAAACTTTGTTTCTATTCATCATTTTTCTGTAGACTGATGCACTGTTTCTCTGTGTAGTAATGTTGCAGGTCAGTGGAATCCAGTTTTCATGCAGCCTCGGCCAGAGGAACAGATCATTATCAGAGATGATCAAGACCCCAGAGTAAGCAACGCCAAAATCTTACGTAAGGGGATGTTTTATCCCGACCATTAGTCTCTGAAGAGCCAGGTGTATTAGAACTCTTCCAGCTGCAGGTGAAAGGAACCCACTTCAGCCTGACTGAGGTTTAAAAGGAGGCTGCATTGGCTTGTGCAGCTGAGAAGCTGAGTTAGCTGGCTTCACTCAGGGCGGGGAGAGTGCCTGCAGCAGTAGAGGTCTCCTTTGTCTCTATTCTGCTTTCCTCCTTGTTGGGTTTATTCTCAGACAGGGCCTGTGCGTTCTGTGAATGAAGCAACCCCAGAGGAGAGAGCACCTCTGTCCCAGGTCCTGGACAGACTCTCATTCCCTGGCTTGAGTCAGGTGGTTTTCCTGACACCGTCACTTTGACCAGGAGGAATAAAACCCTCTGGCTTGGCCTGAGAAACATATCCAGCCTGGGCCTTGCTCTTGTGGAAGGTTTTGGATAAGCTGAGTATGGATAGTGGAGGACTGGTTCCCCAGAGGAAGGTGAGGGATTTGTTAGTAAAAGAAGGGGAAATGGATTCTGGCCAAGCGCAAACCTAGGTGTCCTCTATACTAACCGTTGTGGTACATGCACATAAACTAGATGTAAGACAGATGCCAGTAGTGGTGTGTGCTGTGAAGAAAATAGCTCTAAAGGGTAATGCAAAGACAGCAAAACAGGCCAGTCTCCCTGTTTTCCAGGGACACCCTCAGGATAAATGGCAGAAAAAGCATAGTGGCAGTTGATGCCTTAATATTAAAATGAGATTTAAAAATTGTGACTATTTGTAGGAGTGGAAAACCCACTTTAAACATCTGTTGCCACGTGTTTAATCCCAGGAGGTTATTGGCGCTCGGCTTCGGTCTAGACGCCAAACCACATGCTGATCTTTAAACCCTTGTCTCCGCCTGCACTTTGGTCATTTTGTCATCCCTCGAGCTCAGTGGAAGGAGGGACTTGAAAGAAAGTCAGTCAGGGTCACTCCTCACTGACGGAGCTGGTGTATGAAATTCGGTCAGAATAATTAGTGTGAGGTTTTCCAGTTTGTTCTCTTCACTTCTCCACTTGTGAGAGCTTATTGCCATTTTTTTGTTTGTTTTTTACATATAACACTTACTCTCGGTTCCTTTTCTTTAATTGTGAGCCATAAAATGAGTACTTTGTAGATGGCGTAGAAACCAGTCTGATTGTTTGATTAGTTTAATTGTTCTTACTAGTGTACTCATATACCACCAATAAATTATGTTCGCCTCTCCCATTTAAGTGGGGCATCTGAGAAGGTGTGTTTTCCGGTGGAACCCAGTGGATTTGCGTGAGGAGCATGCCCTTTTCGGGATAGGACACCTAGTTGACTCAAAGACGCCACGGTCTCCACTTTCAGAGGGGAAATGGGGAATTGCTCTGCTAGCTGTTACGGCTCAGATGTAGAAGGGCATGTATAATAGAAAGCCAGCTTTGTTGTAGACCAAAAGCTCTTGAATTCTTCAAACTTCTCTAATTTTTATCTTTTTGGAATGATACTAACTTTTGCTTTCATGTTCTAACAGGAGATATATTTACAGAGTCTTTTTACACCAGGACAATTCATAAATGCAGCTTTGTGTAAAGCTTTACAGGTCAGTGAGAAAATACTTCACGTTTGTTTAACACCAGCCCTTTATTTTATTACTACTTATTATATAATAAATGATTGCTATTCATTTTTGTTGTGTGTTTTTGCAGTTGTAGTGTACTGTTTTTTTAATAAATACTACTTACAAGGATGTTTATAAATGCTACTGTAATTTCTGTAAATAGTCTTCCCATGAAGTGAGACTCCCAGCAGGGAGGTGGGACAGGGCCCTTTCCCAGAGACAAATTAAGCGTGCTGGTAGCACAGAGAGAAGTTTGTGCCTACCCTGCTACAAAAGATACACTGCTACACTACATATAATCTCTATACTTGAAAGAAATCTAAAATATTTTCTTGGTTAGTTTTGGTGGTACTCTGTTTTTACCCCTTTGGTAGTACAGTGAAGATCTGACTTGGTTCGGGTTCCGTCTCCAAATCTAAATCTAATGCCCTGGCTGGTGTGGCTCAGTGGACTGAACGCAGGCGAACTGAGGGGTCACTGGTTTGATTCCTGGTCAGGGCAGGTGCCTGGGTTGTGAGCCAGGTCCCCGATAGGGGGCATGCGAGAGGCACCAATTGATGTATCTCTCACACACTGATGTTTTTCTTCCTCTCTCCCTCCCTTCCCTCTCTCTAAGAGTAAATAAAATCTAAAAAATAAAATAAAATCTAAATCTAAGCTTCAAAATCACATGGTTTAAGAGATGCTTAAAATTTTACAAAAGGATTCCCTACTCTAAAGACACTTGGGCTTCCTTAAATTGCCATACTTGGCGAACTGAAAATAGAACATTGCTCACAGAATGGAAAGGTCCCCACAAGGGACCGCCCACAAGGGCGGCAGCGGGCCTCTCTGAAGGGCAGCTGCTCTGTTCTGCTAACCTCCACCGTGACAGGCTTCTCACTGGTGCTCGTGTGAGGTGCCGCTCCCAGGCAGTGTCATTTAAAGTTCTTCCCAGTGTTGGACCAGACTCATCCCCCATCCTTTTGGTGGCCTCTTTCTTTTGGAATGCCGTAGAACTTGTTTCTCTCCTAAAAAGGAGCCTTCAGTTATTTTAAGAATCTCTCCCTGTCCTTTAACCTTCTCTCAGATGGGATAGTTTCTAGACCCTTGACTTCCCTTCTAGGCACACCACTGGGTGTCTGGCTGCTGCCTGTCTTCTGTCTTCTCTCAGATACGACTTCAGAATGATGTGATCCCTTTCTCCTCTCTCACCTCTTCTGCACCTTTTCCTTGTAAACAACGACCAAATGTATGGTGCTGTTTCCCATGATATCTCCTGCATCCCGGTAGTGAGGCAGCCACCACCCCTTCGCTCCTGCAGCTTAGCCGTGCGCCGGTCCGAGATGTGCGTGTTCAGCACCGTCACGTGTCTTCCTTCCAAGCAATCGCTGTTCTGCCTTCTGTAGTAATCCAAATGTGCCCTGTTGTGTTCTTACAGAGTCGTGGGTTTCTACCATTTATGCCAGTCTAAACTATTTCAAACGTGCTCTGATTTCAGTTACAGAAGTTACTTGCACAATGTGAGGGGTAAATGTGTATTCCGGGCATGTCTGGTCTCTGTGTGCAATGTCATATATTGCCCCAAAGCCGTCTAAACTGGAGTATTTTTCATTCAATTTTAGGTATTATATAATCCTTTCCCATGTCTCTTTTAATTTTAGATTTTCTGTCAAGGAACTGAGAGGAATTTAGATCTTTCCTGGAGTGAACTAAAGAAAGAAGTTACTTTAGCTGTTGAAAGTGAGGTGAGGTGTGGGTAAAGAAAGAATAAATATATTCTTCCATTTTGATGGGGATTGGCAGATTGGTGCTGAGGAGTTGTTCACATTGCTCCCTGAACCTTGTTCATAGGCAGTAAAAACGTTTAAAGCTTTCCCCTGGAATTACATGTTTGTGTAGTCAGCAGCATGTAAGCCATAGTGAATGTTCATTTAGCTACAGCTTAGTAAAGTATACTAAGTGATACTTAGTGATACTAGATAGCTATGTTAATGGGGGGGTAGCTCCTGAAAGGTATCAAGAGTTTCTTTTTTTTTTTCTTTACCAGCTCCAAGGAAGTGTAACAGAGTATGAGTTTTCTCAGGAGCAGTTTCGAAATTTGCAGCAGGAATTCTGGTGCAAGTTCTACGGCTGCTGTGTTCAGTATCAGATAGCCCTCTCCCATCCACTGGCCCTGCACTTGAACCCGCACACGAACATGGTGTGCCTGCTGAAAAAAGTAAGGGAGCTGGCCGCGCGGAGAGCTCCTCCAGTCGGTCGGTGCGGCCTGCGGGGTGCTCGTCTGCTGTATGTTACAGTTGGCTCTTAGGACTTTGTGGTTTTTTCCCTAGAATTACAGTTTTTTGTGTTTAGATAGTCTTCTGCATGACTTATGCGTTTTGGCATATGACTTCATTTACCTTGATATTGAAGTGATTTCAGACTTAATGTAAAACTCACAAAAGAACTTCTGTGTACTGCTCACCCAGATTTACCATTTGTTGACTTCCATTTGCTTTTTTTGCTTCTGTAATTTGTTGTCCTGAGCCACTTGAGAGTTAGTTGAGGACTTTGTGGCCATTATCTGTACGGTGTAGCGTGTGTCTGAGATTAAGGGTGCTCTTATGTAGCCACAGCACAATTTCAAGTGCAAGCAATTTGATACTGATGTGACGCTGTACAGTTCATAATCAGATTTTACCAGCTGTGCCTGTGCATCTTCTTGATCTAGAATCCGTCCGAGATCTTGTGTACGTTTATCTGTATGTTTTTCCCCCTTCATCTCAAACTGTGGTCCGCCTTCCTTTGTCTCTCATGGCACTGACATGTTTAGAAGACTGCGTCTTGTCTGTAGTGTGTCCCTCAGTTTGGATTTGTCTGGTGCTTCCTCGTGATAAGATTCAGGTATCAATCGCTTTATACCTTTGCACCTTCACCGAAATGAATGTAACTGGATTTGTATTTCCAGGGGTACCTGTCTTTCCTTATGCCTTCCTCCTTAGTGGATCATTTGTATTTACTGCCCGATGAGAACCTGTTGACAGAGGATGAGACAACCATATCTGATGGTAATAGTGATTGTTGTGTCCATATTTAATCTCCTTCCTACATGCACGCCATGCTTTGTTTCCTGTAGAGGCATACCCCATTGATTGCCACTGTGACCTTTCCTGGTCATTTTACCACATTGTAGATATTTTAAGGCAAGCTAAAGAGGCCTAAGCATCTCTGAGACCTCAGATAGATCCTTAGCATTTAATCATTAATATTTTCACATGATATTAATCAGTAGCTCTTCATTGGCTTGAGACATGAATGTTAACTTTCTCTTACTCGTAGATGTGGATGTTGCTCGGGATGTTACCTGTCTTATAAAATGCCTCCGTCTGATTGGAGCGTCGGTGACTATGGATATGTCAGTAATGATGGAAATGAGTTGTTTCAACCTACAGTCTCCAGAAAAGGCTGCAGAACAGATTCTGGAAGATTTGATCACTATTGATGTGTAAGGGGAATTTAGGGTAAAGTGCACTTCCTAATGGAAATTTAGCAATTTTTAGTGCCAGAGTCAGGATTTTAATATACATTCAAATATGTACAAAGTACTGGCTTAAACTATTAACTAGCCTATAAATTCTGAAACACAAAAGTACTTTTCTTACATTTATATTGTCTGTCGTTTGTGAAAAAATGAGGGGAAATTTGCTTCATGGAGTAAAGTATTTTATATACTTCACTCCTTTGTCATGTGGCCGGTTTTCCTGTTTCATAGCACACTGTAGCTTTCAGGGCTTGTATGGAGTTTGTCTTGTGTGCTCTTGGCAGTAATAGGAGTTTTCTAATTGTCCTTACAGAGAAAATGTCATGGAGGACATTTGCAGTAAACTGCAAGAGATTAGGAACCCAGTCCATGCCATTGGGCTTCTTATACGGGAAATGGACTATGAAACAGAGGTGGGAGTGGAAAAGGGATTCGATCCAGGTAAATGACAAAACCACAAGCGTTCCCTTTTGACGTAAAGAAAACAATGATGCATTTAACCTCCACACCCCTTCCCCCTTTTTTTTAAATTGCAGCTCAGCCTTTGAATGTCCGAATGAATCTCTCCCAGCTCTATGGTAGTAGAACAGCAGGGTATATCATGTGCAGAGGTGTGTATAAAATTGCCAGTACTCGCTTCCTCATCTGCCGAGACCTTCTGATCTTACAGCAGCTGTTAATGAGGCTAGGAGATGCAGTAAGTACTGTTTGAGAGAAAACTTGTAAAATCTGAAATCTGAAACCTTGTGTGGACCTGCAGGCACGTAGCGGAATGTCAGCTGTACGAGCACAGAGACTTTTGTCTTTATTCTCTGCTCTGTCTGCCCTGCTTGACCCTTAGTAGGTGCTCCGTAAATAGTCGTTCAATCAGGAAAGAGTGAGCATTGGAATCTAAAATGACAGATCAAGGACAAGTAGAGAGCAGATAGTTTCGCTATTACCCTTTGCATGCATAGTAGTAGGAAGTTTTCTCGGGTTGGCTCTTCCAAAATTGAGTGTTATTAGTCCTCCTTGGGATGTGCTAGCTGGGTACCATTTAGTGGAAGGAGAGAGGAAGAGAAGAGGAACTCTTTCCGCACGCAGCACAGGATTTATCTGAAGACGGTCTTGAGATCACAGTTTGTCTTTAGGGCTCTCCCAACTCCGTTCTGTGCTTCCTTTCCATCCTGTGCTTCTTAGGCTACCAGACTCTACAGACCTCTGGTCCTTGTCACCTGCCCTCCTGAGCCTTCCGTGTTCAGAAATTACCTTTCTTCCCACGGTCAGAAGTCCCTTAGGTGCCTCTCTCAGTAATTCTAATAAGTTTGACCGGGAAGCAGTCTGATTAAACTGATTATGTTACCGAGTACAAAACAACTGAAAGGCCTTTGCAGGTTCCCAGAGATTTTAATATTTTTTAAATCAGAATTTATTAACTCAAATACATTGCTAATGGTAGAAGTTTAGGTAAAATAAGGAAACACGTCTGGGAAGATGATTTGTGTAGGCCCACCAAGGAGGAACCAGGGACCTTCCCGCGAGTCGGCCACTTACCACAACCCTCGTTAGGTTCTTTTCGGTCTGGGTAGATTTTTCCATTTCTTTAGGGGTTTGGGGTTTTGGGGTTTTTCTTTATTATTATAAACTTTGTTGTTTTTTTCCTAAACATAGAGGTAATAGATGGTCATTGTAGAGCCTTTATGTATAAACAGAAGAAAATAAAAATTCACCTGGAATCTGCACAATGACAACCACTGTTGCACATTTTGGAGCACACCCCTTTTTCTGTGCATTTGTTTTTGTTTTATTTATAGAACTAGGATGCCTTACATAGCATTTTTTTGTAACCTGGTGGTTTTTATTCTACTTACAAATTTCGTCAGCATTTTCACATTATTAAATATGCTTCTACAGCATTATTTTTAATTATCTAGTGTAATTTTAATTTATTCAATCAATCCCATTTGTGGCCATCCACGTTGTTGCCGGTTTTTCCTTGTAGCTGTAATTTTCTGTACGCCTTTGATTGTATCTCTAGGATGAATCTAACAGCCAGGCTTGATTGGTCATAGGCTACACACGTTTTTTAAGGCTTTTGGCTGTATTGCCAAATTTTCCTCTACTTTTTTTTTACCCAAGACCAGAAGTATAACAATGGTCTTAGATTTCCCTGTTCCTCTTCTTGAATTCTGAATCCGCAGATTTAATGAAAGTTAAGCTTTTCAATGTTGTTTTCTTTTTCGTCCTCAGCTCCCATGGCTTGGTGAGCTGTTTTTGATTATTTTACGTGTTTGGGTAGATATTTTTGCCCTCTGCTACCCCAAAATATAATAGGTGTGTTGCTTTTATTTCTGTATACCTGTTACTTTCCTTTTAAAATTTATTTATTGATGTTTCCAGAGGGAGGAAAGGAGTGAAACACCAATTTCTTACTTCACTTGTGCATTCATTGGTTGATTCTTGTATGCTGTGACTCAAACCCACAACCTTGGCATATTGGGACAATGCTCGAAACCATCTGAGCTACCCAGCCAGGACTGCATATATGTTACTTTTCATATGCCTTTTGTAACTGCGATTGTTGTTATATTTTACCTGAACCTTAAGAGTTACAATCACTCATTGCTATTTACTGTCTCCCCCGACCACCCATCATGCACAGGTGATTTTGGGAGCGGGTCAGCTCTTTCAGGCACAGCAAGACCTGCTCCATCGAACAGCTCCCCTGCTGTTATCTTACCACCTGATTAAGTGGGGAAGTCAGTGCTTGGCAACTGATGTTCCAGTTGACACACTGTGAGTTTTATCATTCTAATTATTATTAAAATAAATTGTGAGTGTAATTATTTTTTCATTGTCTTACAAGAAAAAAATATAAACATTATGCTGTAATGTATTTTGCCTTTAAATTTCGAAGAGCTTTTAAATTCTTCATTTTTTAAGGTCGAAGGCAACTTATAAGAGTTAAAATAATAAATATATATTTATTATATGTTATTAGATATGTGTGTCTAATGTAAAGATCAATCCTGTTTAAAGGAAAATAAGATGAGTTCAGTAGAAAAGTTAAACCACACAGTAAAACATTGTGTTATTTAAGGTAGGCTGAGATTCTTTATAACTCAAAGAGAGAAAATCCAACAGTTAGAAGATTCATGTTTTCAGTAAGATAAACCATTCCATTTTCTCGGGCAAGGTAAGGCTTTCCACAGCCTGGAGGTCTTTGAAAAATTTCCTCTGTGGCTTCTCACTGAGGGACACTGAGTGGTGTCATGGGCAAGTATCTAAACCGTGACACGTGTTCTGGTTCTTCCATGCTGTCCAGGGAGCTCTCAGGGGCAGTTTGTTAGTGACACCGACAGCGTTCTTGGTAGGATAACTGTTGAAGTCATGTTGGGCATCACAGAATTTACGAAGCTGATTTTTCCCCCTTTTTTCACAGGGAGTCTAACCTCCAACACTTATCAGTACTGGAACTGACTGACTCTAGTGCTTTAATGGCAAATAAGTTTGGTAAGGACTGGACTGTGTATGCATTTGATTATCAACTTGGCAGTTATTCTATATTCATGAAAGTGGTCTCTCGCCACCTTTATTACAGAAAGTTTGGCGAGGCTCTGCTTTCACTTTGAGAGGGTATGAGCAAGCTGTGGCCTGAGACCTCTGGTTGTGACAGCGGGTCTTGCGGAAACCACAGTCCTAGATGAGGCATAGTACATGTGTCTGCATACTGCCCCTCTCCCACTGTGTAATGATACTCCAGAGACTCATTCAGAGTCATTAGGTTCATGGTAGCTTTTGTAATCTTAATCAGTATATGTTCAAAAGGAGCCCCTCTGTCCTGCCTGAGGACCATTCTGGGGAATTTATTTTGTGGGTTTTTTTGGTATAAACCTTGAAATTTTCAAACTATTTTTATTGTAAATACTTTCTAGGGGAGACACTTACGTTTAGTGAGACCAGTGAAAAGCAGTGTTGATTTAACTGGCTTTTTAAATTGCATTTATATAGTACTTCACAGTTTACAGATTGCTTTTATTTATATTGCCATTGATCATCTCAGTGGTGCATTGTTTTAATTTATTTTTTAGATTTTATTTACTTTTAGAGAAAGGGGAAGGGAGGGAGAAAGGAGAGAAACATCGGTGTGTGAGAGACACATAGATCAGCTGCCTCTCACACACCCCCAATGGGGGACCTGGCCCACAACCCAGGCATGTGCCCGACGGAATCAAACTGGCGACCTTTCGGTTTGCAGGCCGCTGCTCAGTCCACTGAGCCACACCAGCCAGGGCCCAGTGGTGCGTTTTATATTTTGAAATAGTTAAGTGTTCTTTGTTACAGGCATAAAATGAATTGGTAAACTGTCTTAATTGAAAATTGATATTGTTATCACCACTTGGTGATTGTCATTTCTTTTTCTTTTTAAGTAACTAGCCCTCAGACAATTGTGGAATTATTCTTCCAAGAAGTTGCAAGAAAGCACATTGTATCTCATCTCTTCTCTCAACCAAAGGCACCTCTGAGCCAGACCGGGTTGAACTGGCCTGAGATGACTACTGCAATTACCAGTTATTTACTGCAGCTCTTGTATCCTTTAAAAGCCAATTGAAAGGTTTCTTTTTTTTTCTTTTTTGAAATGCTCACCCGGGAACATTGTTTCATTGCCTTTAGAGAGGGAGGAAGGAGGAGAGAGAAACATTGATGTGAGAGAAAAGCACAGATCAGTTGCCTCCCACACACTCCTGGACCCCAGACTGGGGGTCCAGAAGCGTCCCTAACAGTGTCCCTAACGGGCCACTCCAACCAACTGATCCATACCAGCCAGGGCAAAAGGTTTCTTCCAGCTAAAGAGCCTAAGTAAGGTTCATTCTGCCTTGTAATGAAGCTTTTTAACAACTTTAGGTGCTTTTCCACCTACAAAGGATGATAGTACTTATTTTCAGATATGATCCCAATTTTTATTTTATTTTGGTTTGGTTTTTTGCTCAGGAGTTGAGCCAGATTTTACTGATATGTACATGTTTAATACCTAGATCTCTTTTAAAGTGTTATATATTCATCAAATATTTATTGAATAGCTCAATTAAGCCATTTTATGGAGCTCGATTGCCCAATGTATATGTTTAAGTTTTGCCAAAAAAAATAAAAAAATCTCCTTAACCAATGACTAGATGGCCCAGCAATCCCAGTTGCCTCTTTCTAGAATGTTTGATGGGAAATTGTCAGTATGTACAATTGCAGGTGAGTACTGTTGAATGTTTCAGGGTTAATTATTCTTGTAAAGAAAGGGATTTCTGAAATTTTTTTCTTTGTAAGTGTTTAAGTGTTATCTGCATTTCAATTGGGCTGATAATAAGAACCACAATAATTTATATTCGACTGCACCAAAACATACTCCAGATTTTCTCTACTTTCCTCTTGATAGCATCATTCCTAGTAAAATTTTTTCTAGAATCCATTTTTTTTTTTTTTAATTCCCTATTAGGTAAAACAGCATACCATTCTGTTCATTTAAATCCTTTCCTGGAATCTAGTGATTGAACCAGTAAACACCAAAAGTTGGGCCATTGCTGAGATGGAAAGCATATGTGTGTTTGTGGTATTGGAGTCCCGTTTGTTTTCTTAAAGCATCCAATAGCCTAATATGAGCATCGATGAACAGGATTAGGTTTTGCTCTCCAGGTGATGTCAGGAAATATAGCTTTTGTTGATTGACCACTTCTGCTCTCCCTCTGTGAAGAACGTGGAAATGAGTATTCATTTTCTTAATCAGAAGTGTCTTTTATGCCTTGAAGGATTATATTCAACTGCTGCATCCCTGGTGTCAAGTCAATGTTGGTTCCCGTCGATTTATGCTGGGACGGTGTTACCTGGTTACAGGAGAGGGCCAGAAGGTAAACTGCCTTTGAGTGGTGAGCAAAATTGAGCACAAGGAGGACACTTAGTTTCCATGGAACTAAGCTGGAGGGGGTGAGAAGCATGGAACCCTTTGGGTTAGGAAACGGAAGAAGGCTAGTGGCTGTGGAGAATGTTCGGCCTGAGGTACTTTGCAGATTAGTTAGGACACAGGAGAAGAAACAAGTGAAACCCTCCTGTCCCTGTACAGGTGTTTTAGGGATGCATTTTAGTGAATAAAATATATTTTTCAATTACATTGTTTTCATTATATCTTTTTTGGGAGGAGGATTGTTTTGTTTTGTTGTAAAAGCTTGAATTCTCATTTAATTTTAACTATTGGAACTTCCTAGAGCTTTTGAAAAAACCTTTTTTTATAACAATTTGAGATAAAATTTACATATCATTGTAACTCACCCATTTAGGGTATACAATTTAATAGACATGTCAATATTTTTAATATATTCACAGAGTTGTGCAAATATCACAATTAATTTTAGAACATTTTCATCACTCCAGAAAGAAACCCCAACTTATTAACCATCA